>APFE030495348.1:0-10614 GCA_000404065.3 Pinus taeda | reverse complement strand
TTATGTAACTTATTTCCTAATTTATTTATTTTTGTTGGCTTCACCCAAGAGGAATTTCAACATTTAATCTCATGATTTACACAATAATTCGTAACACAATGATTACCAATTAAATTGCAGCCATAAATTATAACTTATTTCCTAATCATTAATATATATTATATTAAATTTAATTTTCTATACAAATAAAAATTATTTTCTACCTACAATATTCATAATATCTCATACTTAAAAAACATACAAAATAAACTAAAAACAAAATTACATAAAAATGGCTCACAAATTATTTTAAACTTTAATTTGAAAATCTACAAAATAAAATAACAAAATTACATAGAAATTATTTATTTATTTGGAACTGCAAACTAATGAATTGTATTAAATATAAATAAAATAATGGAAAAAAATTCTGTAGAAATCAGATCAAAAATATTTTGTCGACTTGTTTTGAACATCCAAAGTATCAGATTTTTGTATTTTGATGTGATTTTATCGAAGATTCCTATTCAAGATATACTTATAATTTGTTAATTAAATAACTATATATATTAAATAATTATCTTTTATATATTATTTTTATATATAATTGTAAAAATTTTGTACACTGACGTATAGAATATTTTGAAAAATTAAACCTGAGAGTAATTGTTTTTTGTCACTTGGGTACATTTTAGAAAACGGGTGCCATCACGCATCGTGAAGGGTTCCGTCCTGTGTTTTATATATATGAATGACGTAAAGATCGACAACGATGGGCACAATTTATTCAACGACAACTATTACTTTTCAGATTTTATTCAGATGTTGATACGTAAAAAATGAAGTGATCAGTCTCCACAAGGTAATAACTTTAACCTGCAAACAAAACGAGCAGACTGTTGTACATTATTGTTAGGTTTGTGCTGCGAAAAAACAGAGGGCATTCTTGTCCAATGATGTAGATGTTTAATTGTTTGATAAGAATTAATTAATATATAATACAAATTAAATCATACAAAATTGCATATTTCATTAATTTGTTTATTATACCCGATTTAATTAAATTTTAAAATGAATTATTTAAATTTAAATTTTAAGAAAATGTTATATAGATAAGTTTGCAAGTAGAACATAATTTTTTTTCACTTCTTTTTTTGTTAATTTGAAATTGGAGGGCTTTAAAATGGTTTTATATAAAAATTTGTAATATTGTTTATGTTAAGTTTAGTCATAGTTTGGTTTAAGGGAGACCAAAATTGTTGATAATAGAAAGTTTAGATTTATCAAAATGTTAACATTTATTATTGTTAAGTTCATGACCACTCAAATACATTAAGCTACTTAGAGTAAAAAACTTGGGTGGCCAACACAACATCAAAGATCAAATGAAGTAAGATGTCAGATACTTGATATTGGTTTTTGTTGGCGTTGGAGGTTTGAGAACACATTAGAGATGGTCTTTTATGTGAGAAAGTAGAACACATTGGAGATGGTCTTTTATGTGACAAAGTTGAGCATCGAAACTAGCAAGGCGAGAGCATCAATGATGTTGAATGTGTTGGATTTCATTCAGAAAAGATATTATATTATTTTGGTTTTCATGTGCTTTTCATCTACTTCTGGAAGTTAATGGAGTTCAAATATTTGCTCTGTCTTTCCCTGGTATGTTTAGGGTTAGGAACATAATTGGTTGTTTCAACTTGAATCTCAGAGTCTGAATACTAGCATGGTGGTCATTAGTGATCACAGTTTCAAGTTGTTGAATTTCCTCTTGGATTTTTGGAGGGGTGGAAGAGTGAAAAATGGTTGTCGTGTATTGAACTTAGTCTTGGGCATGCAGATGACCCTGACGACCTTTACCACTAGATCCTCGGAAACAACACATCCTCTTGTGAGGCATGTTGTGCCAGGTTACCACAACCGAAGATAAAAATATCACACATAAAATCTAAAAAGAAAATGGACTCTAAAATAGCGAAGTGGATAGGCTAAGGGGAGATAACTAAAGGACTCCAAGAAGGGTCCAACAAGCACCAAAAGATAGAGAAATCAAAATTAATGCTCACCCCCACTGCACTTTGAGAATGACATACAAGTAACAGCCAAATAGAAGATAAAACATTAAAAATATTGACAAAGCAAAAGGAATTTAACATTAGATGAATTACCCAACGATGGTCAGTCCACCGAGCTTGAACTTGTGACGTCATGAGGATGAATTGATTATTGCCAGTGCCTCCATAACCCAAGCTATCACCATAATTTCTGCTAGAAACAAAGAGTACTCCTTTATAGTTTTCATTGGATTTCTCCCCTTGATATTGCTCAACATCATGTGCATGTGTTGGAGATTAACACTCTGAAAGATTAAACCTCCAGGAATTCCTCGTATTTGTATCTCTTAACATAGTTATCTCATGTCGATATTTTGTGTGTCTTATGATATAAATACTTCTAGGAAATGTATCTTAGACCAAGATTCTACTTATATTTCAAATTTTGTAATTTCTTATTATTTGCAGTTATCATGTCTTCATAAACCTCTTTTTGATTGATGGTCATGAAAAAGCATAAGATTACTTTATTCATAATCTAAACGCTAAAATTTCACAGTAAGAAAAATTCACCTTTATACTATATCATATACAATACTATCTATTATATATATATATATACTAATATTATATAGTATTACTATATTACTCTTAAAAATTCAATTAACCTTGAATTTACACTATAGTAAAATACTCAATATCATTTGTAATTTTCAATATAATAACATATTAATTAATGATCCAATTAAATATGTTATAATCTTACGTCCGTCAACTATTATAAATTATAAAAAAAGCGGTCTTATTATTAGTCCCTACCATAAAGCAGAAAGGACTAGTATGTTGTTCAATGTTAGTGGATGCACAAGAATCAACACATTAGAGCTAAGGTTTTAATTCAAATGCAATAATAACTTTTCCTCACCTCAATTAAAAAATTAAAAAATTTCACATCTTATTTGTCCTCTTCCCGAGGGAGAGAGCCACAAAATTTAGGAATATAAAGCATATTGTGATAAAACATTTACATAATTCTAGGTAATCAAGTAATGCCAAAGAATTACTCCAATGCTCCTAATAGGTCTGGCCATCGTCAATGAGTCCTCCACGGCCACTATCAAGGCAATGACTCGTGTGTGCGAAATCCGATGATTTGGGGCGATGCGCCCTCAGTTAAACGCAACGGGCTGGGTGCGACAAGTCGATGCGGGACGAGCTCGGCGAGACGAGTTGGTGAGCGGGTGAGTTGTGTGCGACGAACGTTTGTGATGATGGGATGAGTTGGTGTGAGACTATTTGGGTGGTTGTTTAAACACACCTGAGACACGAGTTGCGATGAGCCAACTCGAGAGTCGAAAAACTGAAGAGTCAAAAAATGGCTAAGTATTGAAAATTGCAATGGCAATGTTATAAGGTGCATGATTGGGTATGTGGACTTGATGAGCCAGCGCATGGGGGTGAGTTGAAGTAAAAAGATGTGGTATGATGGTCAAATTGAGTGGTTGGCCTGGGCATGCTGACCCACCTTATCACTTGGAGAGTTCATATATATTGGTGAACATGTGAAAGAGATAAGGTATAATTCAAAGCTTCAAAAGCAAGTTCAAGGTGTACTCTAGACATGGACAAGCAATAAGTTGAACAAATAAGAGGACCGAAAGTGTAGGTAGACCAAGGAACGCAGGACTTGACCGAAAACAGAAAACTGAACCGACGAGTTGTGGAGGGGTGACCCTCCCCGGATGAGTTGCAAAGGGTTGACCCTCCTCGAATGAGCTACAATGAGGCAACCCTGCCCGAATGAGCTACAGGGGGTTGCATCTGGTCGTGGACAAGATGCAGAGGGTCACGCTTGCTCGGATGAGTTGCAGAGGGGCACATTTTCCCGGAAAGTGAGCCACTAAGGGCATCACTGCACAAAGGGGTGCTACTAAATGACGAGCATGACCCTGAACAACGGAGGGGCGATGCTAAATGAGGGCCACCCTAAATGGACTAAGGGGCAAGGTTGAACGAAGTGCGAAACTAAAAATTGGTAGAGGTGTAGAGGTGACTTGGGGTTTCCTAGCAAAGTTTTTGATTGTATAAAAATGCTTGTAAAAGTGTATTATTATTGTTATTTGGACAAACTCTAATCAGGGAGTTTCCCTCTCCATTAAAAGAAGATTGTATCGGCTATGTATATGTTTGTAAATGATAATGATAATGAATGTATTTCCGCTGTGTCAAAAAGATGAATGCTTAGTAAATGTTGAAAAATAATCTAAGTGTTGAATGTTAGGCGTACTCCGTACTTGAGAGTATTGGTGAAAAGAAACTGGGTAGCAGTTCTACACCTGCCTATGTGAGGTTGAAAGACTACCGTCAGGATAGGGTCGTGACAACCACAATCCCCTAAGATTTCTATGTTGCAAGCCATTGCCTTGGTACATGTCACTTCCCAAATTGGTTGCATATTCTTCTCTTCAATGTCCTTTTGGTGCTGAGCTCTCTACTACAATCGGTGCTGAGCTATGAGCTCTTTAGCACACACGACATTGAGATGTGAGCTCTTTGTTATTAAATAGAAGTCATTTATTTAACTAAAAGGTACTAAAATTTATCAGGCTATTGATATATCAAGCCATTAGTTTTAATAATAAATACGATATTAAGGAAAATAAAATGAATTTTCTCTAGTACATGCCACTTTCGTGATACATGTCACTGCCCAAATTGGCTACATATTCTTCTCTTCAATTTCCTTTTGGTGTTGAGCTCTTTGCTACACTCGGTGTTGAGGTCTGAGCTCTTTGGTACATGCGGCGTTGAGTTGTGAGCTCTTTGTTATTAAATAGAAGTCATTTATTTAAGTAGAAGGTACTAAAATTTATGAGGCTATTGATATATCGAGCCATTAGTTTCGATCATAAATATATTATTAACGAAAATAAAATAAATTTTCCATTTTTAATATTGTATTTTATTTTGAAATAAGAATTAAATTATTATATAATTATTTTAAATAACTTTGAGATATATGGTTATTAATATTAGAATAACATTTTAAAATTTTTAATATTTTTAATAATCTAAATTAATTATCTTTTGAGTGGTAGTTTGATTGGCGATATTTGTGAAAATGAAGTATTATGTTCCATGTGCTTCCATATTCAAATTCTTTAGTTCACCCCTAGGTTGTGTGTTGCTATGGGGTGGTTAGCATTCGCTAATTCCTCTAACAAAAAGACAAAACCTAAATAATTATTTTTTAAATTATATTTGATTTAGTATAAAATTAATATAATAATTTTATAATCTTAAATTGAAATTATTAGTAATTATTTGTTAAATTTTAATTATTATTATGATCATTATTTAATTTTATTTTTATAAAGCAATGAGTTTATTATTGGTTAATTGAAAGGAGAAACATCTCACTTATCCCAAAGTCTTTATTCCTATGTAGGTTGTTCAAATACAAAATTATCTTAAAATCTTCTATGAGCTAAAAGTTCTAATTATCTTAAAATCAACTGATGTTGGTCCAAGAATAGTCCATAAATGAGGAAAATGATGCCTAGCTAAACACCCTAGGGTAGAGGGCAAGTCCCAGACAACCCTGGTCCAGCCTGCTACCGAACGTTGTCAAGGGAGAAAGAATAAGAGATATTAACAAGTCATTTTCTTAAAATTGAAATACTCTAATGGTAATACCAACAAAGACAATCAATACATATATTCAAGAAATCTCATGAGAAAGGAGTTTTACTTATTGTTGCTACTATTACCATTTTAACCCAGAAGAATAGTACGAAAAATAATTATTTTCTCTCTAATACTAGATCTATAAGCATCACATGTCGAACTACAAGACTAAAGTCTATTATATACAACTCTAGTCCATACCCTAGGTCGAGAAAAGGAAGACTCTGAAAGATTATGCACCTTTCTTAGCAGATAGAAGCTGGGAGAAGCCCCTTCAAATCATTCTAATAATCCTTCGAACAAATTTTAATTGGATATTGCTTCGCTTCAACAACTCTAAAAACCCAAGCACTAAGAAATGCATGCATCCAAGGAGCACTGCTTTGCTTATAATAGATGGAGTGGTGATGAATAACAGGGAGAATAAATATTTAATGACAATTTGAAATGCTCAGCTAAGAAACCTTTCTCTTATTCCTCCACATTACAATCCTCCATGGAGTGCGGAGTAATAAAGCATAAAACATAATATTTAACGACATGATGACGAATAACAATAAATGTTTAATGATAATTAGAAACTCTTAGGCAACAAACCTTGCACTTATTCCTCCACGTTGCCATATATTCCTCCACATTTTAGCATATAGAACATTGCAAATGAAACATAACACGCACAATAAATATTAGTATTGAATAGAGGTACAATAAAAGAACGAATACCCATACTAGAAAGCAATATATGGAGCGCAAAATATTTATATTAATATTAAAGTAATCTTAGTATTGAAAACATTAATATTATATTCCAAATTTAAATATAGAATTCAAAGTCATAAAATAAATTTAAATACTAGAAGCTGAAAATAACACCTTAATTAATCTCAACAAATAATAAATATAAAAATTAAAATAAAAAAAAATTATATTATCAATATAATTTATATTGAAATACATTATCAACTTTCATGAATTTATTTGGGAAATGGAAATGTTGTATAACTAATAAGAATCGCATTAAGAGGCGTAACTACATTATATAAATTTCAAAATGCTAAATTATAATTAGTCTAATAAAAAATAGAATATTACTTTTTTTCACATTTATTATAATGTTTTACAAATTTTGCATTGTACTACACTTTTAATTCTAAAGCTATAAAGTCTGAATGAAAAAATGAATTTATTTGGATAAAAAATGCTTAGACACCTGTTATTTGGAATTAGACAAATGTTATCAATGTTCTTGAAATGAATAATCATCTTTTTCCGAAATACATGTTTTCACTACTATGAGAAGTTTAATTTTTTGTAGTCTTCTCGTTCACATTAATCCTGATAGGTGTCAATTAACAAATGGCATGGTAAATTTTTAATAAAGATTTCTAAAATTAATTTAAACAAGGTTTAATCATGTGATTTAGATATGCAGGGAGGTTAATGGTGTGAATTCCATCCATTGATATTGTGCCAACAACAAGAATATAATGGCCTCTTTAAATTTAAATCGCCAGATCAATTTTTTTAATTAGTGAAATATTGTCTTCAATATTGAGGAAAGGAACCATAAATCCAAATTCGTTCATAGAGACATGCATGCAACGGAATAAGAAATAAGGGTTTTGCAAAACATTTTTCCATTTATTACAAACAATGCTAAACTTTATCACAATTGATAAAGGGATCCAAAGGAAGACAATTTCAAGTATTTATGTATGTATGTATGTATGTATGTATGTATGTATGTATATGTATATATATGTATATGTATATGTATATGTATATGTATATGTATATGTATATGTATATGTATATGTATATGTATGTATGTATGTATGTATGTATTTTTTTTACTTCCCTCTTAGACTTTGCAATTTGGTTTGATATATGCAATTTGATTAATTTGTTATATTAAATAATATGTCTGTAGACTTGATATTGACCGAAGGTCTAATGAATCACATAGTTTATATTAAAAGTGAAGAGATTGGGTTTAAGTGCGTATGATTTGCAATGTGATTTCCCTATTCTTGCTCTTGTGTTGACTTGATGTCCTCTATACCTAGAGCCACACAGTGAGGAGACATTGTGGGAGGTTATGGGCATTGGAGAGATGGTTAATGCTACTCAAGCCATTTGTCTAGTATTGGAGCCGTTGATGAGGTTGTTACGATCAGACGGTGGAGAATACTTAGGCTTTCAGTCCCTAACTAATTTCTCATCCTCGACCTTCGTGTGGTTCATTGTTGCCATTGCTCCTGTAGTTTCTTGCTTCTCCACGAGGTCTTGTTGTTCTATGAGGGCTTATTGCACTGGTCAGGGCTTCTTCCTATCTATGCATCCTTTGAGAACTATGAAGGCTGTGACATTCACTAAAACAGAACCAGGTACCCCCATTAGGCTATTGCTATGTTGTTTGCTTGGACTGTATAGAGATATTACTGTACGGCTAGGGCATGGTTTGGCACTACTTAATGCTCTACCTTCATCGCTCTCGGAAATAATCGATTTCAGGACTTAGCTACAGAAGGTAACTATTAAGTGTTTCTTAGTTTGAATGTTTCTTTTTATCCTTCAGTTGTTAAAAATCACTCTTGCTTTGCGTTCACTAGTGAATACGGAAGATACCTTACGCGAAAACCTCCTATTCCTAGGTAAGACTTCTTCCCATTGTCCATTTTCTTTGTCTGTACACTTTTTACCATCAGGGTTTTGCTAATCTAAGTTTTCAAATGTCCATGACAGGTAAATTCACAGTGCTTATTGGTATTTGTATTAGTAAAAACCACCTCTCACTGAAATGTAAATCCTCACGATGACACTGCTGGCCCTTCCAAGTTGGCTTCTTACCTTTGGCATGAACTAATTTATGGAAACATGACTCCCATAGTCGAAGATAGAGACCTAATCTCATGTTGAGCATGTAGCTGGCTCCAATTTTTATGGCTCTAATATTTCTATAATTATGTAGATTTTCATAGATCGTTTAAGGAACTCTATGTAGGTTTTTCTGTAGTTTTGGGGGAGAATACTCCTACTCTATCATCGACGGAGTTTTTTAAGCTCTTTCCTATGGAATAATTTATTTATTTTGTTGTGCGACCACTGAGGTGAACCATTTTATGTCTAGTTACATGGAATTATTAACTTATATATTTTCCTCTATGGGACTAGTCGTATCTATTTATATATTTGCAAATATTTAAGTTATTTTTCATCGTTGTTGCTTTCCGGGCTGAGAGGACCCTTCTTTAATTCATGCAAGTATTTACTATGTTGATGGATCAATTCTAGTGGAATTCGATCAAATTTTCATTCAATATATTGTCAGGGTTTTAACAATTATTCAATTATACTTCCATGATGGCGTAGTCGAGATATTTTACTAAACCCACATTCAAATAGTTAATTGAATGTTGTTGTCTTGTATTCTAAATCTACATTCAACAATTACATAATGAATGTATTTCTATTTTGCATTCAACAGATGTATAACTACTTTCTTTCTGTTATGGTCATCAATAATAGAGTGTGTATAATTACACAGGTCATTCTACACATTCTTGGCTAAAGCACATTGTAAATTATTTGCTTCTATATCATATCAGTTTGACTTTGATAATCAGGAACAATGAATCGTAATTATTGAATGAGCATTGTCTTTCCTTTTTGCTGTGTCATATAGAAATTCTATATATATTAGTATACACTGTCTAAATTATCATAAAAGGAAAGATACTTCTATATCTGGTAATTATACTTTTCCTTAAGATAATGATTCTTCAAATATAGTTTATTATTCCAGAAGTTATTCTGTGACAATGAAAGCATCATTAATTTTACCCTGTCATTAAATATTAATCATACATTCTAGCATTAGTTCTAGAAATAAACTGACTATAATACTTATCTATTCCACATGTCGTCAATAATTCTAGAAAGTCTCTCCTCCCAGCCATGAACCTGGCAATTACATCCAGGTCCTCCCCCAAGCACTTTCTCTATTAGAATAATCTCCACTTACAATCAAGACCCCACTATCCAGCCATAAGTCTTGCACTTAATTTTACTGTTCATGAGAAACTTCCCACTGGTCACACTTTTTCCAGCTCTAGGATAGTTTTCTCTTCCTTCTTTTTCCCCTCTATATCCCTTTTCCAAGGTAGGGATATAATTGTTTCTTGTAATTGTAATAAATAGGTTCTTCTAATTAATCATGTTTCCACTTCTAATCACTCACAATTAGGTAACAATTTAACATCTGGCTTTCCATCCTTCGTAATAACATAACAAAAAATAAATGTAGTAAAAGATAAATCAAATTAATGACCACATTAAATCCTTTCAAGGAGCTAGGTGTGTTACATCTCCCCCCCCATGTCTGGAACATTTAAGGCATAGACTTTGTATAAAGATAAACTACTTATAAAGTAATTGAGAATAAAGAAATATATATTTCATTAGTCACCACTTCATATGTCATTAAATAATTGAAAATTAAGGAATATATATGTATATCTATCTAATTCTTCACCCTTTCATACCAAATGAATATGACATGTAAAAATAATATACTTTAATTTGACATAGACTTTGTATAAGGATAAATTAATTAAGGTCCCCAATCTTTTGGCCAAGTGGGATGATGTCAAGACGTTGCCTTGCCTTCATTGTTATTGCATATGGGAATTCAATTATATAACTTATTTCCCAATTTATTTATTTTTGTTAGCTTCCTAATGAGGAATTTGAACATTTAATCTCACGATTCACACAATAGTTCATAACACAATGATTGCCAATTGAATTGCATCCATAAACTATAACTTATTTCCTAATCATTTATATATATTATATTGAATTTAATTTTCTATACAAATAAAAATTATTTTCT
>APFE030495344.1:0-12784 GCA_000404065.3 Pinus taeda | reverse complement strand
AACTTCTGGGAGATGATGTAATTAGCTGACCTTGTTCCTTTAGGCAGTGAAGCAACACTTTTAGGGACTTAGGAGCCCTCAGTTTATGGACATTTATGATTGGGGTTGTAGTGCCCAAAAAATTTCTATAACAGAGCTCATCACAGAAATCTTAATCTGTCTTTGGCGAGCGCAAGGAAAATGAAGTGACTGGTCAATTCCAGCGAGAGTCTCGTGCTCCTTGTGATCAAGTAGAAGAATGATACAGAGCATGAATCCTTTTCACGTTGTGACATGAAGATAAATGTTGAATTGGTTGATGTGGTCAATCAATATGAAGACATGTTTCAAGAACCAAAGGGGTTGCCACCAAAAGGGGAATTCAGCACGAAATTCAGCTACAACAAGACTATCCACTCCCAAATATCGATATGTATCAAATCTCAATTTTGGAAATTTTAGAAATTAAGAAACAAGTTCAAGAATTGTTAGATAAAGGTGTAATTCATCCCTCTACTTCGCCATGTGGTTCACCAATTGTTTTGGTACCCAAGAAAGATGGAGCCTGGCGCATGTGTGTAGATTATTGATCTTTGAATAAAATTACCATAAAGAATCGATACCCACTCCGCAAAATAGATGATTTTCTAGATCAGTTAAAGAATAAAAAATATTTCACTAAATTAGACTTGAGAAGTGGACGTCATCAAGTTAGAATAGATGAGGAGGATATTTGGAAGAATTCTTTAAAATTAAACAGGGATTGTTTGAGTGGTTAGTTATGCCTTTCGGTCTTTGCAACACTCCAGTTGCATTCATGAGAGTTATGAATGATGTTTAAAGATCCTTTTTTGATGAGTTTGTAATTGTCTATTTGGATGATATTTTGATATTCAACAAATAACAAGAATAGCATGTCAAGCATGTGAAGAAAGTTTTAGATGTCATGAGAAAAGAACAATTATTTATGAAGGTGTCTAAATGTGAATTCGAGAAAACTTCCTTAGTTTACTTGGGCCATATAGTTGGAGGAGGTGAGTTGAAGATTGACCCCTCTAAAATTTTGGTCATTGTGAATTGGCCAATACCCAAATCAGTCACAGAAGTAAGGAGTTTTCTAGGAGCAACGCAGTATTGGAGGAAGTTCATTGCCAATTTCTCTTCCGTAGCAGCTCCACTACATGCTTTGACCAGCGTGAAGGTTGTCCTCCATTAGAGAGGAAAACAACAAAAAGCATTTGATGCTTTAAGACAAAAGATCAGTTCAGTGCCAATTTTAGCATTGTTGGATTTGAAATACAAATAGATGCAAGTGACTATGCCATGGGTGCAGTTCCTTTACAGCATGGTAAGCCCATTTCATTTCATTCTAAAATGTGTAATGGTGTTGTTATTAATTATCCTACGTATGATAAAGAGCTTTATGTATTCGTGCAAAGTGTGAAGAAATGGAAGCATTACTTGATGGGAAAACCATTATTCACACCGTTCAATATTTGCAATTTCAAACAAAATTGCAGCAATCAAGGAACTTTCATTGGATGGGATTTTTATAGCAATTATACTTGTTAATGAGGTACCTGAAAGGTATTTATAACAGAGTTGATGATATGATTTCTAAACTGATTGTTAATGCAACCATTTTACTCAAGATTCATTATGTTTTGCCTAAAAGTTATGTTGAGAAATATGCACATGATTCCAACTTTCAAGAGGTATATTTAAATCTGAGTCAAGGCCACCAAGTTGAGGAATTAGACTACCATGTGCATGATAATTTGTTGTATCATTTGGGAAAACTTTGTGTTCCACGAGGAGAGAGAGTAAATGTCACAAGGGAGGTGCACACTTCTCTTATTGCTAGACATTTTGGTGTAAGTAAAACAGTGGAAAATCTTCAGAGGTATTTTTACTGGCCTCGTACGCTTGAAAGTGTGTCATGTTTTGTCAGAGGTTGTTCATTGTGTGTAGTCAGTAAACCTAGTAATAGGAAGCTAGGATTGTACACACCACTTCCAGTACCTTCAAGTCCATGGGAGAGTGTTTCTATGGATTTTGTAGGAGGTCTTCACTTAACAAAGGAAAATCATGATTATTTGTATGTAGTTGTGGATAGGGTCAGCAAGATGTGCATATTAATGCCTTGTAGAAAGAAAATTACTCCTGAACAAATAACTCAAATTATCTTTCAAAATGTATGGGTTCATTTTCGATTGCCTACTTCTCTTGTAAGTGATCGTGATTCTCAAAGGAAAACATCCATCAATGTCCAAATGGATTGAAGTGGTAAAGGTGAGGGACTAGTACCCTCATCTGTTCAATAAATAAATATAAATATATTTTGGTCCAAAAGGCTTCCAGTGGGGAAGGGTGATCAGGTGCTCAGAATTATGCTAAAAAATCAAAGTGTTAGAATCTTGTCACACTCAACTTTAGATTGAAGAGCTCGTCATTCTGAATCCAACGGTGTGAATGACACTCAAATCCGAGTCCATATGCAGAAGTTAGAGCAAGTCAAAGTTCAAGTTTGACTTGTCTGCATGGAAGGATTGGGATGATGTGGCAAGGTCTTAAGCGAATGAAGAGGCACGAAGTGACAGCCCACCATTGGCCCTCACATATCACATATCGCAGTGGTCATTGGTTCTGGTTAAACAATCGGCCCCCGGTGCAGAGCATGTTGCAATGTGATGCGATCACAATCGCGTATCGCATAATGTTAAGAATTGGCCCCCAACACAGTCAGGGTTGCGATGTAATATATCGCAATTTCATATCGCACCCAGTACCCACCAATAGGTGTGTGTGTGTGTGTGTGTGTGTGTGTGTGTGCGTGTGTTTTTCATTGCCGATAATGCCTATTGTGATTTTTCCCTGGATGTGATATGTTATACACTATATCTCATAGCTCGGCGGGTCCGCTGATATCGCAGTGGTATAGGTTTTGGCATCTACCAATTGAAAGCATCGATTTTGATTTGCGATCGGGTTCCTGGATCCGATAATTCATATGTTACAGTTTAATGAGCTGGCAAGTCCGCCATATCACTGATTATGTTCCCGCACCGATTCTAAAGAGTGATAAGACCCTAGACGCTGGATTTTATATGTAACAGTTTAAGTTCCCGTCAGGTCCGTCGATTTCTCAATTGCAAATTTTTGTTGTGTTAACAAGACCTTTCACTTGCAAACACTCGTCGATTTGAGATAAGATCGACAGGTTATGGTTCACGGTGCGGCGAATTTCTCGCTCCGTCGACGGATTTTGGAGCGGAAATGTGGTTTTTGGTCGGATTTGAAGCATTTTGGGGAACAAATAATGGGATAACTAGGAGAAGTCATAACGTCTTCAGTTCTTATCCAAATGGGATATGAAAAGAGGCTAGATGGCCATTTTTTAGTATTCTAAACTCATTGAGACATGTTTCAGAGGCATCTGAGCATTGTAAACATAGTTTTTTTGTAATTTGAGCATAATAGAGAGACCCAAGCCATTGGAAGTTGGGCCAAGGAGACGTATCCCAGGAAGGGTGAACTCCTTTATCATGTGCTTGTTCTGTGTTGTATTTTGATGTTATTTCATGTTATTTTGCTACTATTCAACCTATGTTTTATGTTAAATTGTTTCTAACATTTACATAAGAAACTCTCATGGGAATCAGTTAATTAAGAAAAAATATTGAATCCTTAAGGACTTGATAAGAAAATGATAAGCATCTTGGGTTTTATTCTGAATGGGGAACCAGCACAACGTTACTAATATGCTCCCTTTCAGATTAGGATAGCCTCCTAAAAGAGGTATCCAACATGAGATCCAATTGCAACAAGATTGTCCTCTTCCAAACATTGGCATGCATGGGATGTCAGTTATGTAGAATGCAGAGATTAAAGACAAATACAAGATTTTCTTGACAAAGGGGTCATCAAATCAAGCACATCGCCATGCTAGTCAACAATTGTGTTAGTACCAAAGAAAAATGGTACATGGCGCATGTGTGAATATTTCAGAGCCTTGAACAAGTTAACGGTAAGGAATCATTACTCTCTTCCTCGAATTGATGATTTTCTTGATCAATTGAAATATGTTGTGTATTTCACTAAGTTGGACTTAGGAAGTGGTTATCATAATATTAAGATTGCTGAAGGAGACACATGGAAGATAGCTTTCAAAACAAAGAAAGGTTTGTTTGAATGGTTGGTTATGCCATTTAGGCTTTGTAATGCACCTGCAACATTCATGTGAGTTATGAATGATTCCTTAAGGCCTTTTCTTGATGATTTTGTAATTGTCTACTTTAATGAAATATTGATATTCAGCAAGTCTCATGAAGAACATGTCAGGCATGTGAAACATGTCTTAGATGTCTTGAAGAAAGAATATTTGTTTTTAAAGATGTCTAAATGTGAGTTTGGAAGACCTCGTTAGTTTATTTGGGACATATTGTTGGAGGGGGTGAATAGAAAATAGATCCCTCAAAGGTAAAATTCATTGCTTATTGGCCTAAGCCCACTAATGCAACTGAGGTAAGAAGCTTTTTGGGATATTTGGAGAAATTTTATTTCTAACTTTTCTTCAATTGTAGCTCCATTACATGCCTTGAAAAGCAATAAGCAAGTTTTTAATGGGGAGGCTAGCAACAAAAATATTTTGATGCATTAAAGAAGAGAATCAGTACAACTCCATTTCTTTCACTTCCTGATTTAAGACAACCATTTGAAATACAAATAGATTCAAGTGACTAATGCCATGGAAGTGGTATTGATGCAATATGGTAAGCCCATATGTTACCATTATGAAACTTTTAATGGTGCAATAGTTAACTGTCCTACTTATGGCAAGGAATTGTATGCATTGGTGCAAAGTGTGAAAAAGTGGAACCACTATTTTATGGGAAAGGAAACTATCATTCGCACTGATCATCAAACATTTTAATACTTTCAATCACAAACTAAGCTATAGCAAGTGAGGCACTTTAGATGGATGGGTTTCTTGCAAAAATTATGTTTGGTGATAAGGTATAAGAAAGGTATCTATGACAAGGTTGTTGACATGCTTTCTAAACCAATTGTTAATGATTCAATTATTCTTAAGCATAATTCTATAATGCATGAGAGATATGTTGAACAATATGCTTTAGATGAAGAATTTAAAGATGTATATGCAACATTGTGTCAAGACAACCAAGTAGTGGAATTGGATTCACACGTGCATGATAAACGTTTGTATCATCTTGGCAAGTTATGCATTCCATAGGATGAAAGAATCAACATCATAAGGGAAATGCATACTTCTCTTATTGCTGGCCATTTTGGTGTATGCAAGATAGTGGCACAATTACAAAGATATTGTTATTGGCCAAGAATGAATGAAAGTGTATCATGATATATAAGAGGATGTTATTTATGTGCTACAAGTAAGCCTAACAATAGAAAGTTAGGATTGTATACTCCACTTCTAGTTCCTTCGTGTCCTTGGGAAAGCGTCTTTATGGACTTTGTAGGAGGATTGCCTATGTCTAAAAAGAATCATGATTATCTTAAATATGTTGTGATGGATTGTTTCAACAAGATGTGTACTTTGATGCCTTGTAAGAAGCAGGTTACAGCTGAACAAACTACACAAATGTTGTTTCAACATGTATGGGTACATTTTTGGCTGCCCAAATCCATTATTTCTTATTGAGATTCTCGATTTTTCAGGAACTTTTGTTCAAGATTATGGACACTCATGGACACCAAGTTGAAAAAGAGCACAATGTTCCATCCAAAAACAGATGGTCAGAGAGACGTGGTGAACATAACGTAGTACATCTTCTTTGAGATTATTGCAGAAAACATCCCAAGCTTTGGGATGAAAAATTACACTACATTCAACATGCTTCTAATCGAGAAAAGCATTCATCGACTCAAACATATCCATTTGAGGCATGTTTTGGTTACTTACCAAAATCTCCTTGGGAAGGATGTTTCTATTGATGGTCATAGTGACATTGATAAGTCCAAGTGGTTCATTGAGCAAGTTCAATTGGTGCATCAAATGGTTCAAGAATAGTTAGAAAAGAGTCAAGTTAAGTACAAAACAAGGCATGATAAGCATCGTAATGACCATAGTTTCCAAGTTGGAGATGAAGTTTGGCTTACATTAGCAAAGAGAGTCTTAAAGGAGAAGGCAAAAAGTTGAAACCAATAAGGTATGAACATTTTAAGATTCTAAAAAATATTGGTAACAATGCCTTTGGTTCGGATTCACCTCCTTATATGAAAATGTATGTATTTATTAATGTTGCAAATTTGAGACTATATGAGCCTCCTTTGATTGATGATTAAGGAGAGCATGTCCAAATTCCATCAATAGAATATTTCTCACCAAAATTCATTGAAGAATTGCAACAAGATACCATCCTTGACAGAGGACAAGAACTTCAAAACAAGGAAATGTGGATTACCTTCGTGTTTGTCTCAAAGGCACAAATCCAAGCAAAGATAAATGGAGTGAGTTTGGAAGGGTGAGGGACCTGCACCCTCATCTATTTGTTGACTGAAAGTAGTCTTTTGGAGGTCGAAAAGCTTCCAATGGGGAGGAGTGACCCAAGCAATCAATTTAATGCTAAAAAATGCTCAAAACCAATATGATTGGATAGATCTTAGTGATCTGTATCCAACACAACTCGTTTCACTCAAAACTGATATCGCGTGCTCCCGATATCGTGTTTTGGTCAATTTGTTAAACAACTAAAACTTCAAAAATTGAAGTTGCGGGTACACCTAGTTAGCAGTCCACACGCTGACTAGGCAAGTGATTGGGTAGATGTCTGTGTATAATTTGGCCAATTGTATGTTGATAAGTTTCACTTGTTTATTGGTTCGTGAAGGTGTAATTTGATTGGTTGGGGTTCATTTTTCGGCCAATGAAGGAGGGCCATGTGGGCCAATGGTTGGCTACCACCTAGCCTCGAAACAAGGCATTAAGATTTGTTTGGCTCCAAATTGACCTCTAAGGGATCGAACCTGTGACCTGGTAGCACCAACGTGCCATGCACATGTTTCTTAATAGGCTATGGATTGGGGTGGCATTTAAATTTTAACGAATTGTATGTTGGCAGTTGGGGCCAAGGCTAAGCCCCAGCCCTAGTCCCCACGCCCTTGGAACCAAGGGGTGGGACCAAGGGCCAGGGCTTAGCCCGATCCCCATGGTCACAACACCCTCATATAAACCATACACCAGAGCGAATCCAAGACCGCGAGCAGATAATGAAAAGGGGTTAGCCCCTAAGAGCCAGCCCTAGGTCACATGACCCCTCATAGAACCAACCATGTGAACACGGAGGGGGACAGACCATAGGGCACCAGCCCAGGACACATATGTGCCCATTCGACCATACCGTAGAAAAAAAGGGGCTTGGAGTTAGGCCCTATAATCTCATCCCCTACGCGTTCATAGGTGTGCCACATGACCGAACTTTTCGAGACAGTGGGCTTAATGGGTGGACCAACCGTCCTACAATTTTTGGGACAGTGGACTTAATGGGTGTTTATTTTTTTTCTTCCTCAAAAAAGTAGTGTGATTGAGTAAAAAGTTAATAATGAAAACTCTAAGACCAAAATCCATCACTTGTGTTTATTTCTTTTCTTTTGAGAAACAAACAAGCAAGGACACATTAAATTATGAGTGGTTAAGGTCTTCCAAGAAGGAATCTTCTCTTTGGGTGGTACAAAATAAAGTAATGAAATAATAATGAAGGTGGGGAATTCCAACGAAGTTGGAATTTGACAAGGAAATGTTTATCACTTGGTATGTTGGATATTATATATATGGTTAAATTATTTTGCCATCTATTTGAATCTAGAATCAAATGTAAATTTTTTATAATTTGGATATATGTTGGAGGTAAATATTAAATATCAATAGTATGGAGCAAATTAATGACTGGCAAGTCAATTTTGTTGAAACATGTCTTATATCAGGGTTTAAGGCAAATTGTGAATTTGGGAATCTAGGAGGTGATTTTTTTTTGTGATTCCTTGAATGCAATTCACTATTGATATTTAGGATATCTTCTCTAAAATACAAAATTAAGTCAATTTTTCAAGAATATTTAGTAGTTGTATTAATCTATTCCAAAAAAAATATCTCCATGTTCTCAAATCAAACAACTCCAAAACTAATCACATAGCTAATTTAAAGTAATATTTAAAATTGTAAAAAGCAAATTTTAAAATTATAATAAATATTTAATATAAATTAATAAACAAATATTAAATTTAAATACTTTAATAATTAAAATAATATAATAATTAAAAAATATAATTATATAAATACTTTGATATCTTAAAATTCATTTCCTCATATATGGGAATTAAACATATAAGGAGAAATCCAATTCATTTAAAGTAACCTTGATATGTAACCATCCCCATATGTGTATTGTAAACATTAAATATGTCTGTAAAATACAATCCAAATTTAACTCAACATAGAAGTGTGAACGAGTGAGTTAATAATTAAAAGTCTGAGCGGTGGGGCCAAGAAGACCAAAGTCTATCACTTGCTTTTATTTCTATTCTTTGAGAAGCAATCAAGCACATAATCATTAAGATCTTCCAAGAAGGAATCTTCTCTTTGGACCATACAAAATAAAGTAATGAAATAAAAATAAAGGTGGGGAATTTTATCACATGATATTTTGCGACCACTCCTCAATTCTCTATGAATACTTGATTGCAACTTATCCTCAATTTTCTATGAATACTTGATTGCAAGCTAGACATCATTAGGAGTATAATGTAAAGCCACACGTCCCACACTTTTCTATCAATACTTGACCGCAATAACATAATCCAATCATTCCATTTGCATTTTCTAATTTGCATTAAGAAAAGAAATTGAAATGTTTGGAGACATATTACTTTATCAGCAACTTTTGGATGATTTATTGACAATATTAATTTTAAATTTGAGTAAAGGGAATTTGAAGTGTTTGTTGGAGTACATAAGTGATGATGTTATATGGAATAATAATAATAAAGTGGCAATCCTATCTATGTTTTCTTTTCTTTGATTTCTTCAAAGAAAAACAAAATGAAAAATATTATCTAGTTAAAATGTGTGTTTGAAAATATGGTCATGATTGGTACTACTCCAACCACAATTTCTATTTTCTTTTATCTTGGATAAAATTTAAATAAAAGAAATATTTATCTTAATCAAAAATCAGGTTGAAAAGATAAGGTCATAATTCTTTTGATGTTATTATCAAAATATAGAATCTTATACAATTCACACAAAAACAATGATACTCAGAATCCATATTATTTACCTTCTATAATGCTTGTTCACATTGTGTATGTGGATATTGTATATTCTACAATGCATTATGTATTGTTCATATTGTGTATGTGGCGTTTTTTATATTATATAATTGTTTTATTTTAAATTTAAATTTCTAATTTTATTTTTGAAATTTAAAAAGTTTTAAAATTTAGAAACAACTAAGAATGTCATAATTAGTATTAAAGAAAATGTGATAAGAGTTTCAAATTGCTATATTTGATAATATTATAATTAATGACAAGTTATTTAACATTTCAATTTCAAGAAGTTATTATTCTTTTAATTATTTTAATACTAAAAAAAAGTGTATTTTTAGAAGAAATAGAATTTTATATAAATTAATCTATATATAGTATTATATAAATATATATATATATATATATTATATAAATTATTATATATATATATATATAATATAGATATAATATATAAAGAATATTAAATTAGTCAATTGGGGTTATTCTAGGTGATTTGGAGAAAGGAATGAAATCCTCTACATCCATTCAATTCCCACAAGTAACATGATGAATATTAACAATATTGATAGTATATGTAGATTCCTCATGTAGAATATATGTTAGCAATTGCACCACATATTGCAAAAGAAATCCCGTACCTAGCATATGGAAGAATAAGATACATTAAAAAAGATGTGATATGTTATGTGATTTAGATGTTGCCAGTTTGGAACTGTTTCCTTTACAACATACATTAATGCCTTTAACAACAGGTAATAAATAAATTTAACTTCACAATAGGTTTACCTAGGCCTACATGAATGGATAAGTAAAAAGATAAACCTGGCAAAAGAAGGTGGTTACTTAAGGGGTATTAAGATGAACAATGAGGTTTGTAATACCCACTTATTTTTCATTGATGATATATTGACCTTTGGTATGTTATATGTTGTTGAATGGGGAACTTTATTTCACATATTTCATCGTTTTGGTTTGTCATCTGGATTGATCCCCAATGGACATAAGTCAGCTCTTATACATTCACATGACAATATCAATGATATTATAGACATTGGAGATACATTTTAGGTCGATTTCAAACCGCTTCAAGATGGTTTCACATACCTAGGATGTAAGTTGAAGCCAAATAACTTCCGGGAACAAGATTGGTCTTGGCTGCTACAAAAATTCAAGGAAAAACTAGGGTGTTGGACACACCAATCTCTCTCCTTGGGAGGTAGATTCACTCTGGTTCAATCAGTTTTTAAAAAACTGGCCATATATTGGATGCACCTTTTTTAATTACCTGCTCGTATATGCAATGAGATACAATCTGTCATGGCACACTTTCTGTGGTTGTGATTAGAAAGTAGAGGAAATTTTCACCTAATAAAATGGGACGACATCACGGTACCATGGGATATTGATGGATGGGGTATTCTCAATGCCAAAATATTTGGGAAATCTCTCATAAAATCCTTGTGAACAACTTTGTTCAGTGAAGGCATTATGCATAAGATCTTCATTAGTGTATATCTAAAAGGTAAGTTGTTTTCAGAGTGGTTTTGCAAGGGAGAAATAGGCATAAAAAAAGGCTCATACATTTCGAGGAGTTTCCAGAAAACAAAATCTCTTTTCGCACCACATTAGATGGGCATTTAGAGGTGGAAACGAGATCATGATTAGAAGAGACAGTATGATGGGTTTCAACTTGGATTATGGACTCCCATTGAAAATCTTGGAAGCTTTACATCAACAAGTTATTTTCTTATTGGGACGGGTGATAAATGGGTGGCATGGGGTACATCTTACATGGAGGGAGGCATCATAGATCGTCTTGACAGAACATTTCACTAAGATTTGGAATGCTTTCACAAATGGAATAAGGGGTGCAGGATTATGTCAAAGAACAGGTGGAGATTCCATCATATGGGATGATAGTATTCAGAATCACTCGGTGGTGGTTGTAAAATGTTATATACACTTCTCTCACCAAGGTTTCGAATAGGCCCCATGATCCTGGCTCAAAGCATTCTGGAAATCACCTACTCCTTTAAAAACCATCCTATTTTGCTAGCTTGTATGGCGAAACCACATTCTTACTTAGAAAAATTTGTGCAAACGTGGATATATGATCCAAGGGATCAGTTTAGTGCTCAAAATTCATAGTGCTAAAAAATGCTCGAAACCTATATGATTGGATAGATATCCACTATCTGAATCCAACACAACTCGATTCACTCAAAATCGATATCGTATGCTCCCGATATCATGTTCTTATTGTTAGTATTCTGTACACTGACTACGCAAGTGACTAGCATATGACTGTGTATAATTTGGCCATTTGTATGTTGACAAGTGTCGCTTGTTTATTAGTTCATGAAGGTGCAATTTGATTGGTTGAGGTCCATTTTTCGAACAATGAAGGAGGGCCATGTGGGCCAATGACTAGCTGCCATGTGGCCTCCAGATAGGGCATTAATTTCTTTTTGGGTCAAAACTGACCTCCAAGGGATCGAACCCATGACCTGGAAACAAACACCACAAGACCACACCAACGTGCCATGCACATGTTTCTTAATAGGCTATGGATCTGGGTGGCATTTAAATTTTAACGCATTATATTTTGGTTTTTGGGGTCAGGGCTAAGCCTTAGCCCTGATCCCCGCGCCCTCGAAACCAAGGGGCATGACCAAGGGCTAGGGCTTACCCCCAGCCCCATGGTCATGGCAACCTCCCATAAACCATACACCGGAGCCAATCGAAGATAGCGGGTAGATAATTAAAAGGGGCCAGCCCCGGTACACATGACCCCACATAGAACCAGGAGTGTGGGCGTGGAGGGGCTAGCCCCTAGGCGACCAGTGCCGATGTGTGCCTATGCGACCATACCGCAATGGAAAAGGGGCTCGGAGTTTGGCCCTAGAATCTTGGCCCCCTATAAGGTTGTATGTGCGCCACATGACCGAAATGTTTAGGACTAGGAGTTTAATGGGCAAACTAACTGTCCTATAATTTAGCCCATTGGGTGAGATTGTAGGCCAAAATTATGTGTCGGTTCCGAGTTTGGGGTGCACAAGCCAGGTTTGGGCCGAATTGGAAGATGATTAGTTGAGTAATTGAGCAAAAACTAGAAACAAACATAACTTACTCAATTTTTGGCCAAATGAGCTTCAAAAAGAACCAAAATGGGTGTTTTTTACAGTGTTGTGTCCATTGGAGACATCAATGTTTCTGTTTGAGATATTTAAAAACATGTAAATGTAATTTTTATCGCTTAATGAAAGAGGCCCTTCATTGGAAGTTGGACCAGGAGATGTAGCCTAGGGGTGAACTCCTTTATCATGTTTTGTGTTATGTGTTTCAGATATTCTTATTTTGTCTCTGATTGGCTGTAAATTATGGTTAAATTCACTTGTTTTATATGTTTATTAAATTCATCCTCTACCCAAAACACATATAAATTTCACTTGGAAATTGTTAAAAATCTTCAATTTCACATATTCAGATCATTTTG
>APFE030495325.1:0-11684 GCA_000404065.3 Pinus taeda | reverse complement strand
TGCCGCAAGTACAAATCCGGCCTAACGTCAAAGTTGTTGTGCATCTATGATGAATGAATGGGTGATAAGATGGAAAGGATGACAGATAGTTGGATCTCTATTTATAAGAGCCTATTTCCCCGGTATTTCATGTAAAATTCTCAATTATTCATAGCCATTAAGCAGCAACGCCGCCTGTTCAGAACGAACCCTTGTCTCTCAGTAGGGTAGAGCAGATTGTCGAGTATCGTAATAGTCTTGCACTATTGCAAGGCTCAGGCTTTTTTCAGTTCTTGCAGAAGTTTGATGGGCACGATAAAGAAGTGGCTTTATAGTTTGCTAGGAGTTTCATAAACGGCCAAGTGAAAATTGGGCCTCTCAAATTTAAAGTCACAGAACAATTTATAGCAGCAATGACAGGCTTGGAGAACACTGGTGAACAATGGCTTAAAAATCAAAAGTTAGAAAGGAAGCGATGGCAACGTTTCATCTTTGACAAGAATATAGAGGTAGAACGGAAGGTAGGAGTTCTGCACAGTGCCCTGCTGGGCAGTGGAAAGACCTCCTTTTCATCCTACAGAAGTTTGTAACCTGTGAGGGAAGATACACCCGCACTTTGGTACATCATTTTGGGATGTTGTACCATTTTGAATCTGGGTGACATGTCTGGTGGAGGATGAATTTCCCCTATTTTTTTCTTAAGAGCTTGGAAAAAATGGCTAAAAGTGTGCAAGATGGATGGGAAAACTAGGCCGACACGAAGCTATATCACCATGGCCTAATAAAAGTTTTGGTCCTAAAACAGCTAGAAGTTAAAGGCATGACATGGGAAGCAAAGAGACAAAGAGACAACTGTTGGAAAGGAGACAAAGGACCCCACCAGCAGAAGCAAGGGCCTGAGTAAAAATGAAAAGGGGAGTCCTTCGTGCACCAGTGCAAAAAGGAAACGATCTGAAAAAGCAGAAACAGCCCCATATTCAAATAAGAAGACAGCTAGTGCACCAGTTGAAGAGATTCCTTCTACGCCACTAGTATAGACACAGACCCCCGAAAATGATAATCTGTCAGTCCTTGCAGATGCAGCAAATTTTGCAGAGGTCGAAGACGATGCTCTGTTGGCCGATTTCATTAAAAACCCCTGGAAAAAGAATAAATTATCTAATGCAGGCAAAGAACCGCAGTCCCCACAGGGCATTTAATCGCCTCTTGCACTAGTACAAGAAGATGCACCAGTGTGAGAAGAAGAACTTGAAAAGGATGCAGAAAATGAAGAAGTAGAAGAAGAAGAGACAGTGGAGAAGAACTAGACGACGAATAAGAAGAAGAAGAAGAAGCAGGAGGAGAAGAAACCGTAGAAGAAGAAGCAGAAGAAGTAGAGGCAGGAGAAGAAGAACTAGAGGAGGGAGAACCAAAAGAAAAAGAACCATAGGAGGAAGAACCAAAAGAAGAGGGACCAGAGGAAGAAGAGTTTCCTGATGTAACCATGATGGATATTGAGGTCCCTGAGGAAGACACAACCCTTGCTGAAATAGAGATAGAAAAACATTTGGTAACTCCTGATCGGGTAGTTGAACTAGAGCTTCAAGTGCAGAACTTAGAATAGCTTGTAGCTAAGGCATAGGAGGATAAAGAACAAAGTAGAGGAGAATTGACGGAAGAGATCCAGAAAAAGAAAAGAGAAGTTAAAATCTAGAAGTACCGAGCTGTGCAATGTTTCAAGCGATTTAAAAAGGTTACAAAGAAACTAAATAACATCATAAAGAAGAAGTCTGAAATAGTGCAGGCTGATGACAGTATGTCAGAGTAAGATTGAGCTAGAATTCTCAAAGTTTTGAAGTTTTTTGCAGAGGTAAAGAGTTGTGTGGGGACACACAATAGTTTAGGGATGGGAGGATGTTAGCCCCCTAAGGGATGAAAGAATTTTGAAAAAAAAAAATTATCATATTGGGTCTCCTTTTGTGAGCAAGAAGCCCAATCCAATTCAAACCCATCAAGCAGGAATAGTCCACCTAGAGTCTAGTGACAACAACTTAGGTTTGGTTCAGTCTGTTGGGAGAAAAAGGGAAACAATGGCAGACCATGAAGATCATGTGGAAGGGACTGGTGAAAACCAGGTAAGTAGGGAACAATCCACTTTTGTGTTTCCAATTGTGGACCCTGCTACTGTGGCACAAATGAAAAATATTCCACCATCAGCTCTCCCTCATTTCCATGGTAAAGTTCATGAATATCCTGACACTTTTTATTCAAGCTTGATATTTTGTTTAGAAGTTATGATTATTCAACTGATGCTCAAAAGCTAAGATTAGTTCCTGTTACTGTCAAGGACTCAACTTTACGCTGGTTTATGGGGTTAGGAGGAAACACTATAGCCTCTTGGTATCAGATGAAGAGAGTGTTTTTGTCTAAATCTCAAGAATATTGCAAAACTCAGGGCATGCAATATGATGATGAAACTCTTGAAGATTACCTAGAAAGGTTTCTGTATATTTTACAAAGGTCGAAACTTAAGCTCAATTCTAGTAATATTAGAACCTTGTTCTTAAGAAGACTTACTGATAATGCTCGAAATAATTTAAATCTATTAGGACAAGGTGATATTTCTCAACAAACTTTTGAACAAATTTGTGAATTATGCAGGAAATTTTCAAGAAATCAGTATAGATCCGGTAGAGGAACTCGAAATAGAAATAGAAAAACCGAATCTACTGATGATATGGTTATTGGACTAGAAAATAAAACGAAAAACATGAAAATTGATATAATGAATACTATTACCAAACAGTTGGACTCTTTAAAATTTCAGCAAAAACTCATGAAGGAACAAGAGTCATTAAGTATTTTGTGTCTTAAATGTAGAGACAAGCATCCTCCTAAAGAATGTCTTCTTAATTTGAAAGAAATTAATAAGTGTGCTATTTGTGTAGAAGACCATGTCATAGAAAAATGTCCCTCTATACCAGGACTTAAAGCTGTATTTATAGGGGGACAACCTAAAGCTCAATACTTGTATTCTATGGGAGCAAAAAGAAATTGGCCTCAGGTAGGTGCAGGTATGGCTCCTAAATTTTCTCCACACTATTCTGGTTATAATTCACATTCATATTCTTATCCTAACACTAATCAACAGCGGCAATATGGGAACCAATATCAGCATGGGAAACCTTCTCAACCATGGCAACAAGGTTGGAGATGGCCAACTCATTCTCCATATTCCTACCAGCCACCCATGCAATCATATCCATCTACACATACACCTTATTCAATGCCTCAACCTCCGAGTCAGTCTACTCCACTATTACCTTTACCTTTTCGACCTCCTCAATTGCCTGCTCAACCTATGCCCAATCCTAAATATAATAAAGCAGTGCAAATGATCTATGTAACAAACCCACCATTATTCAACTACTAGTCTATTCCAATTGGGGTTCATGATATTCAATTAAGATCGGGAAGGACTGTAACATCAAAAAATCAGAAGCAACCTAAAGTGATTGTTGAAGAGAAAGAAGAAGAGGAAACTCTTAATCATTCTTCGAAAGTTGTCACTAAGAAACCCTTACTCTCTGAATCCTTTCCATCTTCTTCCAACCAGCCTCCCTTCCCAGAGAGGCTAGTAATGGAAAGAAGTGAGCCTATTTCTGAGACTAGCTTGGCATTGGAGCTTCGAAATATTTTCATTAAGATACCTCTGCTACAAGCCATCAAAGAGATCCCTATTTGTACTAAGATTATTAAGGAGCTCTGTCTCAAGAAACCTGGGAGGAAGAGATTGGAACCCCAAACCATTCAATTTGTTGGCAGGGTAGCAGAGTTGATGACGAGATGTGTGTCTATGGAAAAATATACTAATCCCAGAAACCCTGTTGTCTCAGTTCATATTGGTAATGTCCTTGTCTCTATTGTTCTTATAGACCTGGGGGCAACCATTAATGTCATGACTAAGAAAATCATGGATCAACTTCGGTTATCTCATCTTCGCCCTACTCCCACTGTGCTTGAATTAGCAGATAGATCTAGAATTAAGCCAAAAGGAGTATTGGACAAAGTGATCATATCATTAGATTCTTGGGAATATCCTACTAATTCTGTGCTTCAGCCAAAGAACCTAGTAGGAGGACATCCCTTGATCTTGGGTCGACCATGGCTTGCTATAGCCGATGCATATATTAGATCACTCCGGTGATATGTATATTTTGCATGGAGATTCTAGGAAGAAAGTTATCTTATACCCCCCTGCCAGATCCATTCAGGACCTTCGAGATACTTTATGGTTGGATTAGAGCAGTGATGAACAGACTTAGCCCATTTCCCTTATCGATTAGCATACTGGGTCTTCACAAGAAGATGAGATTCAAGATTTCCTGAATAATCTAGATACTATGCGTAATTTTGAGCTATTGAACTAGATTTTCAGCCTAGATTTTCAAGATAACCATGATTCTCATTCTTCTGTACCGCTGCATTTGAGCATCCCATTGAGTACACCTAAGCCTGATACTACTCTTGTTGATGTTAGCCCCGTATATTAGTTCAGATTTGGACTCATCTCAGTGAGAGCAGCTTGTGAATTTGTTGCAAAACCATCTTAGTGCCTTTGCATGGTGCTATGAAGATATGAAGGGTATTCCCCCTGAAACTTGTACACATCATATCTATATTCAGGAAGGATCCTGACTTGTCCGACAACCCCAAAGGCGAATGAATCCAGCTCTAGGAGATATTGTGAAGGAAGAAGTACAAAAACTCTTCGATGCTGATTTTAACTATCCTATTTCTGATCGTCACTAGGTCTCTCCATTAGTGCTAGTACCTAAGAAAGATGGAAGATGACATATTTGTATTTATTATCAGAATTAAACAAAGCCACTCTCAAAGATTATTTCCCTCTTCCTTTCATTGACTAGGTGCTTGATACCCTTGCAGGAAAGAAATATTTTTCCTTTTTGGATGGCTTCAGTGGTTATAACCAAATACAGATTGCACCCGAAGATTAGGATAAAACTACTTTTACATGTCCATGGGGTACATTTTCTTATAGAGTGCTCCCCTTTGGTTTATTTAATGCCCCAGCTACCTTTCAAAGGGCAGCCCTGGCCATTTTTGCTGATCTAGAATTTGTAGAAATTTATATGGATGACTTTTCTGTGTTTGGTGATTCTTTTCAGAAAGCTCTCAGAAATTTGGAAAAAGTACTTCTTCATTGTTAGGAAGCCCACCTCGCCTTGAGTGACAAGAAAAGTAGATTAATGTGCAAAGCGGGAGTGGTACTTGGCCATTTGATTTCTAGTAAAGGTATCTAAGCTAATCTAGCAAAGATCGAAATCATTTTGCATCTTCCTACACCCAAAACTCAAAGGGAGGTAAGAGGTTTTTTAGGACATGCTGGTTACTATAGGAGATTCATTGAAAATTTTTCTAAGATAGCTACCCCTCTTTTTCGACTTCTAGCTAAGGATAGTGAATTTTCTTGGACCACAACTTGCCAACAGTCTTTTGAAACATTGAAGGAAAAGTTAGTACATGCACTTGTTTTGAGAGGTCCTAACTTGTCTCTGCCTTTTCACATTTCCTCTGATGCTTCAAATTTGGCTATTGGCACAGCTTTAGGACAAGAGGAAAATAAGAAATCCTATGCTATTTATTATATTAGTAAAAATTTGTCTTCTGTTGAATTAAATTATACAGTTATAGAGAAAGAGGTTTTAGTTGTAATTTTTGCAATTAATAAGTTCAGGCACTATATTACAGGATATGAAGTATTTGCACATACTGATCATTCTGAGATTAAATATTTGATGAATAAACTATTAACTATTGGTAGAGTGACTAGGTGGCTACTATTGTTGCAGGAAGTTAATATTTCTATTGTTGATAGACCGGGAAAATCTAATGTTGTAGCAAATTTTCTTTCTAGATTAGATAATCCTGGTGAAGCAACTCCTGTTAATGATGATTTTCCATATGAACATCCTTTTTCTATGTCAACAAATTCCCTGTGGGTTGCTAACATTGATAATTACTTGGTTACTGAGAAAACACCACCCCACTTGTCTGCCCGTGAAAAGCGAAGTATTGTTCAGAAAAGCGCTGCATATTCCTGGATTCAATGAGATCTCTTTTACACTGGTCCAGATCTGATTATATGTAGGTGTGTAAGAGAGGAGGAAGTGTTTGACATATTGAAATATGCTCATGATGAACCTTGTGGAGGTCACTTCACTAATCAGTGGATTGCATATAAAGTATTGCGTGCTGGTTACTTTTGGCCTTCCTTGTTTAAGGATGTCAAAAAGTATGTCAAGCATTGTGATCGCTGGCAATGAATGGGCCAGCCTAATCAAACCAATGAAATGTCTTTATGACCCCAAGTTATGATTAAGCCATTTGAAAAATGGGCTATTGATTTTATAGGGCCAATAAATCCAACATCATTAAGTAAAAAACATATCTTGGTTTGTACATATTTTGTTGCGAAATGGGTAGAAGCTAAAGCTGTTTCTTTTGCTACAGAAAAAGTTGTTGTTGATTTTCTTTTTACTGAAATCTTTACTAGATTTGGTGTGCCTAGAGAAACTGTTTTTGACAATGGTCCGGAGTTTATTTCTAATCTAGTACAGGGTGTGATGGAGCAATACAAGATCTGGCACAAGAAATCCACACTGTATCACCCACAAGTAAATGACCAAGTGGAATCCACGAACAAAGTGATCGAGTCCATTCTAACAAAGATAGTAAATATGCATCAGAAGGACTAGGCTGAAAGATTACCAGAGGCTTTGTGGGCATGCAGAACCACTTGGAGAAATAGCACAGGACATACACCATATGAGATGGTATATGAAAAATAGGTTCTGTTGGATACCTATACCAATAGGTTTCATATTTCATGATTGGCAAATATAAGTGCCAAATATGCTCCATTTTTGCTGCCACAAAGGTTCCATATTTGCAAAAGAAAGAAAAGGTGTATCCAGGCCTGTATGTTCATAAAAGTTTATGGATGATCCAACAGCCTAATCTGGATCAGGCCATGTTTTCAATTTTTGTTGTAGAATAGAGAATGAAATCTGTCCAAACTGTTTAATCTTGGCAGATCAGTAGCTAGGTAGACAAACTAAGGTTCCCAACTGCTTAATTTGGGACCTTGGAAGGAATAAGGGTTGTATTAGGTAGGAAATGAAAGCAAAAAAGCCAATGAAAAGAAAAGGGCATACAAAGGGTTGCAAGTCCAAATGCACCTTCCAAGAAGAAATAAAAATGTTAGGTGAACTAGTTGGGTAGGTAGATGAGGTTGCAGAAGTAATGTTTATTCAGAGGCCAAGGTTGCTGAAACTACATCCAAACCTACAATACAGTGGAGCATGACTAACTCCCTCCCCCATGTATATATCACTCATTACTAACATCCCTTCATCTACTGGTTCATAGAACAAAATCAAAGCTTTGTCATGGTACTAATGGCCTTCAAAAGCCACATTTTCTGTGTAAAACTCTTTTCATTTTCATCTACTCTTGACTTTCAGATATTTTCAAAGAAACTTATTGGCACTAGCCCTCATCCATATGTCTCCTCCATATTAACAACTAACTCTATTACTTAGCTCCCTATACTCCATTATCCCTACTATTATAACACCATGGTGTATAAATCCCCCATTGTATAAGTATTTCCCCCTGGTACTATAGCCATAATATTCACTCCCTGGGAATTGAGTTAACACCTGGTTAAGATCAAGAACCCATGTTCCACCTTCTGCCCCATCTCAACTGGTTTCCCTGCCCAAAAGTTCCATTTTGTCCTTAAAAACCCTTGAAGAAAACCTTTGAGTCCCCTAAAAAACCACCCAAGGGAGGAAAAACTATGGAAATGTCCTTCTCCCGCCTTATCCAAAGGTCGGGAGCCAGTTTACCCTTTTTCACATTGTATAAAATACCCTGGACCCCTTTCCCTATGGTTTCTGCCTTCTTAAAGAATATTACCCAAACTTTGCATAAAACCCGAAAATTTCATGTTTTCCTAAGGTTGGTGGACTAAATGACTTTTGTAAAGAAAATCATGAAAAACCCCGAAAATTATTTCGCACATGGAGGGGCCCGCCGGTCACAAATTGCCAAGAAATATTGTTTTTAAAACCCGCCCGCTGGCCGCTATCTCCCTTGCAGATTACCCATCCGATGGCCGTCAGATAGCGCCTGTCCCAGATCTACGGCACGCAATGTTTTCGGGAAATCCCGACGTCCGAAGGTTAATAAAGGCAGGTGTTAAGGGCCCGTGCAAATTGATCGCCCGACAGCCGTTGGATCGCGCGCCCGAGGATCAACGGCCCACATCAATATCGGAGCGCCCCCGACGTCCGACAAATACCTTCCGATATCTGTCAGACGCTTACATCACGCAGGGACAGTTGTCAACCCCATATCGTATCGGAGCCCCGCCTGACAGATTCCTTGCCGTGCAGGAGGGCTCCCGATATCACGACACCTGTCCCACCCACGTCCTCGTCCTGCTGCCATGCACGTCACCACCACGTCCGCTCACCTTGTCCCTCATTCGCCCACCTGGCCGCCACTTCATCGTTCCCGTGGACCGGTCTGAGGCCGCCACGTCACCCGGTGACGTCCTGCTGACGTCATCCAACCCGGGCCCCCATGCTGACGTCATGCTGACGTCATCTAAAAAAGCGCACCAAATAGCTATAAAGCCATATTTTACCGTTTTTTCGTGAATTTCACTATTTTTCTGAAAAAAACGCTGCTCCGCCATCTGCATGCACTCCACAACGATTGCGCCATCAACCACCCTGCGACCATTTGCAAAGCTCAGACAGCTAACCCAACTGTAACATCATTTCAAGCTACTGTCAAAACAGGTATTTAAGTCTTCATCCTCCTTCAAACTGGTTTTTTCTCAATTTCTCGTAAAATCCATCACAAGAAGCCATAGGATTGAAATTTCACCGAAAAACCAACGGTAATCTACCTCTGTTTGACAGTTTAGAGTTGAAAAGCAGTACCGGAAACCTCACTTAGACTGCAATCTCTGGTAAAACCCTGCTTGGTTCGCGCAATCGTGAACGCACTAAATTGCTCCCAAATTGTCACAGAAAACCTGCCAAATTGCATAAAGGTTTCCTCAGAAGAGTTCAAACACTGTTGTATTTGCCTGTGCACCAACCCTGTTGGTTTCTGTCCCTTCAATTTCACCATTTCAATTAGCAAACCCGGCGCCTTAAGAAATAGCTGAGATAGACATGGATACCCTTGCAGGACCAGCAGCTCTCAATGTTGCTACCTTAAATGCTCCTCAGAGAGAGCTAGACTGGCAAGACCTTGCTGATTTAGACTATCAAATATCAGAAGATGCCCGCTCCAGATGCACATTCCACATCCATCTGTTAAATGAATTCAGGGCTAGGCACAGGGATGGTACTGATATCCTAGGCATTTGGGAGTCCTCCCTCCCAACTTTCAAAATGCCCCAAGTCAGGCAATTCCCTGACCTTATTTTCTTATGTGCTAGCTGTTATGATCCAACACAGAGGGCAGTAATGAATCCTCAAGGTGAGGTTGTGTTTTACATTACCCCTCAGGCCATCAGGGATATGGTCCAATTCAAAACTCAAAGGAAACTGATTCCTTTATCCCTGCTGGACCTCATCAATCAAGGATCCAAGATACTCACAGAGGCAGAGATCCTGAAGTTGAACCAACTATTCATTCAGAAATCAAATACAGTGCTACACCCTCCTATTTTTGATGGCTACCTGAATCAACTTGGATTGGACCTGGCCTATATGATAAGCTCAGTACTGGGGTACAAATCAATGGAATTCATAGAGGAGACTGTGCTAGTCATGATGACGATGTTTTCTCCTGGTAAGGCCCCCATATGCTATGACTATGCCACATACATCTCTGACAAGATTCATGAGCAATTCTTGCACTTATCCAGAGAAAGAGTGTTCAGATACACTTCATACATTTATCACCTCATCCTCTATCACCAATATGAGAAATTTTCTTTTGAAATCAAAAGAACTGATGCTGCAGGAAACCCAAGATCAGTGGTGTACTGGAGCTCAATCTTCCATGTCCAATCATACTCACCCTATACATACTGTGAGTTTATAGATTTGTTCATGCATCCGGCCCTATCTCTGCTCATGACAGAGCCTCCTCCAAGACTCACTGATGAAACGAAGAGGATACTGCAACTATCCATGGCCTATGGCATAGGAGACTGGTACTTCTACCAGCACCACATAGTGATTAGAATATATGGATGTGAGCTGCGGCCTTTCAGGCTACCCAGGTTTGTGCCCATGAGGCTCTTTGCCCTGGAATACTTCAGACAATTCGGTAATGCCGATCAAATCCACTTTGCAGGGAAAGGCAAGAAGGCACAACTCAAAGTCAAAAACCAGTTGGGCCATTTTGTTCTAAACAAAAGAGAAGGGTGGATAGAGGCAGAAAGAATATTGGAACGCCTTGGCCTAACACACAGCTTCCTTTGGAAGCCATATGACCCCAATGGCTTTATATCCCTGAGGAGACAAAAATACAAACTCTCCAACTATGAGCATGATAGCATGCTCCACATATCAAGACATGCCAACCAGCTAAAATGGAAGAAAAACACCTTGATAGAGCCTGTGTCTCAAGAAGAGCTAGTTGAGAGGGCTAGGAGACATTTGTTGAAAATGGCTGACTTGGAGTGTCCTTCTCAGGTGCCTGCTCTACCAAGTTCTTACACAACAGCACCAGCCTCCTCATCTGCAACACAACAAGAGGCAGCACAGACCTCAGCTCAAGGACAAAGCAAGGGAAAGGACATAGAAATGCAGGAAACAGAGGGCCAACAGGAAGAAGAGGGCCAACAGGGCCAAGAGAACCAACAAGGCCAACAGGGCTATCAGCAGCAACAAACTGATCAACAGGATCAGGAGAAACAAAGAGGGGAAGGCCAGGCAGCCACTCAAGAGAAGACAACCAACATGGCGCCTCCTAGACAGGACTCTAGGGTGGACTCCTCTGTCCTCCAAACCCCTCAGAGGGAGGACACTAACAGGAAAAGGGAGAGGGATACCCCCCTCACAGAAGGACCAGATAAAAGGCAGAGGCTCAATCCATTCTCAGAAGAAGAACTGCAAAGCCTTGAGACCTCTGCCAGCTCATTGCATCAAGAGCAAGATAAGGCAGCACTTGGGGAGGTCAGCTCCTCAAGACAAGAAAAGAATGCAGCTGCAAGCATAAAGGAGCAGTTCAAGGACGCCAAGAGGAGGAGTGAGCCAATCAAAATTAAGCTCTATAATCATTTGTTGAATATGGCCCCTCCAAACCAACAAAGACTAATGGCTGCCTTTGATGTGTAAGAAGGCAAAATGACTATGAGCCATTTTGTCCCTACAGTGCAGCAACCTCAAACAGCTGCAGATTATATAAGGACAAACTTAGAAGTCCTTGCAAAGGACATCCACCCCATGGACCAGATCGAGCTCCATAAACAAACGGGTGAGATGGTCTATGCCACTCTGGCAGATAAGACTTTGATAAATTACAGGCTGCGAAATAGTTTAAACAACATTGCAGCGCAGCTTGAGCTGGAGAGGGCATCCTCTCAAGCTAAAGACAACAGAATCAAGGCATTGGAGGAAATAATTATAGAGTTTGGGCATGATCCCAATGACGTTAAGGCAATACAG
>APFE030495322.1:0-29371 GCA_000404065.3 Pinus taeda | reverse complement strand
CATGTATAAATATGTATTGTAACATTGAAAGGAACATAATGAAAAATCAAGCTGGTAGTCTCGATTTTTGGATCCAGTGGGAAATCTCTGTGTATATGTGTTTTATGTGTTATGCTCTCGCATTTTTTTATTTTTCCTGTGATTTAGAATTCGTATACAGGTAATTTCTGTACGGGGTTAAAACCTATAATCTCCTCATATTAAATTGTTGTATCTTTATTTCTCTCAATTATCTCTATAACTTATACTTATATGTGTGTGTGTGATCTTATTCTCATTCATTCTCTTTTAATTCCCTTTGTTGACTTGTTTTATTCAATTTCATATTCTCTATATTGTACTCCCCTCTTTGATAATATTTTTCCCCTTATTAATTTATTTAATATTTATTTGGTATCCTTGACCTATCCCTTGATTATTTTATTATTTTCTCTAATGGCTACCTCCTCCCCTTCTCTATTAAGGGACTCTTCAATTCTTACTCTAAACATCTTTGCGTCGAGAGGCGCTCTACAACCCAGTATAGGGGGAGATGTGTAGGCATAAGCGTTTAAAAAATTTAACATTTGACATAAATAGTTAGCAGTTCTATGTCGGCTCAGTAAAAAAATTAAGACATATAAGATATAGAATGTTATATAAATATTATGTTTCTATCAATATCAATAGAATGATTATTTCGATCGTCAAAATTTATGAGAAAAAATAGAGGGTCGAAGAAGTGAAGAAAAATCAGAGGATCGAATAAGCGAAATATAACACAAGTTTCAAATTAATTCATTTATTGGCTTCTTCATCAAAAGAGCAGAGAAACAACTACAACCATATGGATATCATAATCATCATCACTCTCATGCCTTTGCCAAATAGGAAGAAGGGAATTTGAATCCCTCTATTTATCAACTCACATTGAAGGGTAGAAACTTACAATTTTTTTTTTACCTTAGTTGAGTTATTTTGTTTCGTTCAAGCATGGAATTCCACTTCAACCCAAATATTTTTTCTACTACCTTTCATTTTATTTAATGTCTTCTACCAATTAATAATATATTTTAAACTTACATTTTCGTTTACCTTAGTTGAGTTGTTTCGTTTCGTTCAAGCCTGGAATTCCACTTCACCCACAATAATTTTTTTCTACTATCTTTCATTTTATTTAATATATTTTGCAAAATAATAATATATTTTTTTGTGTAAATGTGGAACTCATAAAACATCTAGGGTCAATATTCTATATCTCAATGTTTTTGGAATTTTCAGTGATTTTTGAAAAACTTTCAACTTGTAAATTAAAAACATTAAGTACCAAATCAGAAAGGAAACTAATAGTTTGTGTAAAGTACGTGAAAAACTACTATATTTCCAATAAAGATAAGAATCATAGAGTTATTCCAATCTATGTACAACTTGTGTGAATGGAGGCTTTTGTGAGTAGAGTGACTTAGAAATTGGTCTTTCGGATCCATCATATCAATATTTCCAATTAATTACAAAATGGACAAATGTATCATATATATACTAACATTATTTTAATAAATGCTAATAATATATATGGATAGTTATTATTTTTTTCAATGTGATTTGTTATTTATTTTATCATGATGTTGTTATTTAATAATTTATATGGTAATTTTATAATTGTATTATATAAACGTGAAAACTTAAATAGAGATTTAGAGATGCAAGGTATATTAATATTTGAAACATCATCTAAAAATAAATAAAAACATATAACATATAGAAAAGTAAATTTAAGATGTAAATTTTAATTACATTTGAATTAAGATGTAAGATTAGAGTTAAAAATATAAACTTTAATTACTCTAGAATTATTATTTTTTAATAAGGGTTTGGTATTAATTATTTGTGTAAAATTGGTTAAGAAGACATTTTACAATTTAGTATAGTGAGATGTTCATGTCCAATCATTAGATATGAAATTAAACCAACCTAGATCCATCTTAACCCTGGACCTATCAAGCACCAAGAGGGATCAAATCTCTCGAGGTGCAAAAAAGAGGTTTGCACACATAAGCATATAATTTGTTACAAATATTAACCTCTTACGTTTGCAAACCTCTTTTTTTCACCTTGAAATATTTGATTCCTCTCAATGCTTGATAGATCTGAGGTTAAGATGGATCTAGGTTGATTTAGCTTTCTAGTCCCTGATGATGAGTGGAGCATCCACCCGAAACGTTGGACGAACTTAATCCTCTACACAGTTCTTCCCGGAAATTCTAAGCAACATGATTAACTGTGGAAATCTCCATTCTCATATAACTTGGAATCTATAATATTTTCCCAACAAATGATTTTATGTTCCCTATATCATTTTCTTAGAGTTTAAATACATGATCTATGGTGTGCACATTTTTTAATAAACTGGAAGGATTCTTTGATGTATGATACATGCCTTTCTTAGCCCTCATATAAGTGTTCAATTAGGAAGATTTTCTAAGCATTGACAAAACAAAATTCTTGAATTTCTTGGGCATCTACATAAAGCTAGGCCTATAATGATTTGGTTATATCTTAGAAACTATAATATGGGCTAATGTGATTTTTAGTAAACAATAACCTTGTATTTAATAAACACATCCACCAAAAATATCAAATACCCGTATTGTTATTGGATGAAATTTGTCATTGATGTCAAATGGTGAAACGGTCAAAGTTTAGTAATGTTATCATGGATTCCAAAGCCATAATATTAGGGGTATTTCCCTATATTTGGGATGATCAAAGCATATGATAATATTTCAGGAAACCCTAAAGAGAAAAAGGGTTTAAGCCCTCAAATGAAAAACTGCATTTAAAAGAAAATCAAGGAAAAGGTAGTCAATGCCAAAGCAAATTCAAGGAATGAATATATCATCACGTAGCCCTCATCGAGACCTTTCCAATTGTATATGTCACACCCTCTAACTCCTCACGGTTGAAGAGAAGTGATTTTTGGATTCTTGATGCTCCATTTGGATGCCCTATGTTTGAATGAAATTTTACTCCATTTACCTAGCTCAAATGGAAGTGTAACATACATGGATGGAAATCTTATTTTGAGACCTTTCCAATGGTTTATGGAACTCCCTTTAACTCCTCACAATTGAGGAGATAGGATTTTTTGAATGTTCATTATACATTATGCCAATTACACAATCTAATCCATCCAGTGGACAAGTTGGCCCAGCCAGTGGATAAGTTGTCTCGTTCTAGACCCTAAATGTATTATATAGGCATCAGGAGGAGGAATTTTAGCAATTCGCTCAAGGAAAATTTGGAAATATTGAAAGAAGCAAGGAAAAGAAGTGTTTTTGGGGTTCATATCTCATGAACTAAAAGTGAGGAGAAGTTGTATTAGGGTGGTTATCTATGGAAGGACTTTTGGCACATTATTAAAGGATTTTGGCATAGTTTTTGAAGTTCTTTTTGGCATCATTCTTGTAGAACTTTGGAGCATATGTTTAAGTTATTCTTGTATAATTTTGGAGCAGATATTGAAGTTATTCTTGTAGAATTTTGGAGCAGATATTTAAGTCAATCTTGTATAAGTTTGGAGCCGACTTTGATGTCATCCTTGTAGAAGTCGTTAAGCAAATTTGAGTTACCTTTTAATGCATATTAATAGTATTTTCTAAGGCAGAGTTTCTGAGGGATATATGAGCTACTAAAAGCACAATATAAGGTTTATTTTAAGGAATATCTAAAGCAATTGATTGAAGTTATGAATTAGAATGTATTTCGTTGCATTGGAGGTCAGAGTTATAATGACATACTTATTGGAGCAGATTTGAAGTTGAATATTTATAGGTAGAAATAGTAGTGACTGTATATTTTTGCATTTGGGTCACTATCCCTAGTACGGGAGCCCAATAAGTTTTTATTTTATCTTTTATTCTAGAGGGTGGCAAGGTGCTGCTAGGGAAGGAAATTGTAGCTTCCTTCAAGAGGTTGTCGCCTCCTTCTAGTGAGAGCTGGTAAATCTTGGGGTTGTAGCTAGTAAGCTTAGAAGTTGTAGCTTCCTGTGTAATATAAATTTTGTGTACATATATCTTGTGTTCATTTGATGTGATGTTATTGGTTAATAATTTTTAAACTTAAATTGGTGAAATTAATGAAATACTGATTCACCCCCCCCCCCCCCAAGTATTTTAAACAATTGTACCTTAAAAGATATAGGTTGTTTATTATACCTATAGAGTTTGCTTCAAATTCATCAAGGTGTTGTCACAGTAAGTTTTGTAGTTTTTTATTTTCCTATAACTCATTTGATCTAGGTAAGTGTTATTTTTAGTAGAAAGGATCCTTTTTTTGAAATGGAGACATCCAACAAAAATATCAAACACCCAAATCGTACCTTAAAATATATAGTTTGTTTTTCATACCTATAGAGTTTACTACATATCCATAAAGGTGTTGCTACATAATGCCTAGAGCTGTTGATTTGTCTATAAATCAAAATTCATGGTTTGAGTAAATTTGTATTTCGATATACATAATTCTTACATTAATATGGACACATTCACCAAAAATCCCAAATATCCATATCGTAATTTGAAATATTTATGCAGCTTCTTAGATCTAGAATAATTGTGATAGAACACATGGGGTGGTTTACAAGGATCCCTTATAGTAGCTATTATGAATCTAACAATTGCTATAGATATGTTTTAGATGATGTTTTAAATTTTATAGTGGTTGTAGATTATCCTTATAGTGAATAAGCCATTAGAGTACTATGCAACTATCAAGATGAGTCTATTTGATGAACTTCACAAATGGATTTTATATATGAATTAAATAAATATGTTTATCTCAATTTGGAATGTCATTAGTTTATGAGTGTTATCATCCTATAGTTTGTCCATGTGGAACATTTTTTGAATGATATTTTATAATTGATTCAAATATTGAAAACTAACCAGTGTGCATTAGTGAGTTTTAATATATATTTTCAAAGAGGTTTATAATGGGGAAATTTGAATTGCAAGAAACATATTTGAAATTATGAACCTCATGATTAACTAAATCCTATCCCATCAGCTACATTCTTATCATTATAATGTCTCAGTTGTAAGTAGCATAAAAAAATATCTTTATCATTAATTTTCCCCAATAATTATCATAGTCTCTTATTCCAATGAGGGCAAGCCCAAGTGGCACGAGCAATAAGGATATGATAGGCTTCCATATTAGATATTTTTTGGACTAGACAAGATCTATTATCCCCTCAGTAGACTCTCTGAGAAGAGAATGTCCTCCTGCTCCATTGACCAAAAACCAACAATAAAACCTCTATCCACAGATCAATTCACACCACCTCCATTCTTCTCATTACAGTAAACTTAGCCATTTATTACAAAAACCATGGTCTGAAAACTCCTCCATCTATTTGAAGTTGCTACCTGTATTTTTTTGTTTTAAATATCTAACTTAAAATTTTTAAAACAATGTCATATAAGAGTTGAAGGTACAAAAACAATCAATAGGATGCTTCACGGGATGATTAGATAAGCTCCTTTTTTGATGGGAAATATAGGTGGTTTGTACATGGACATGACTTTGAAAATATTCCCAAATATATTACATTTGGTGAAGCAACAACTATGATTAAGGACTACAGGGATGTTGTCCATGGGATTCAACCTAGCAGCCTAATGCACATTTAAAATGAGTGCATCTATTGATTGAATTGTAGCTACCACAGCTTCCATTTTTTTAAAAACCTAGGTCCCAAAATCAGTATTCCCATTCTTCATGATACTTATTAATTTTATAAAAGAATTATTAATGTTTGAGCATAATATGTGAAGATGATGATGAATAAACCTCAAGGTTTATCTCAAGAAGAAGAAGAAAGAAAAAGGCTTTTCAAAATGATGATGTATAAATTGAAGGAAAGGAAAGGTTTCAAAGTTTGAAAGTGGAAATATTTCACATTCAATATATTTTTCATGACGTCACAAAGGAGGAAGTGGTTAAGAGAATAAATAATACATACATGATATCATGTGAAATATGTTTGAATTAATATCCCCTCATGTATCTAGTCCTTTAACATTTATATTATTTTAATCAATGGGACTATGTTATATGCTTCGAAATTAGTGATGAGGAGAGTGATTTATAGGCATAACTGGGTATTTACAAATTTTCAACCTATATGTTTATTTTTCATGTTTAACAATTAGCAAATTTTTTATTTTATTTTATTGAACTCATGTTGTTTTATTGTGTTTTTATGGAGTAGGCACGAGGAAGGAACCAAAAATAGTTCAACCAAATTATAATGCTATTTTTTCCCTTGTATGTGTAGATTTATGCCTTGGTGGTTAGAACATCTTGAAAGCATGTGAATATTTTATTTTTACAATGTTAGTACAATAATAGGACTAACAGAGGTAGGAAAACCTAAAAGGGAATATTATACCACGAGTGGGGAAAGGTGAGGGGGTCTGTGGGAATTTTACATGCATAAACTCCATGTTACCTTTCTATTATCTTGTTATTAATCTTTAATACAATTTTGGAGTCTCCTCTATAGTCAAACTTTGAATTGGATGAAACCCTATCCTAAACTCAAGCCATAATCTCCTATATTCTTCTAAACATGTTTCCAATATTCATGCATGTACCTGCCTACTTGAATCCTAATTTAAATTGGGAAAAAGACTAATTTCATTATTTAATTATCCAATGATTCAATGAAAGCAATTTGAAAGGGAGAGGGAAGAGAGTTCTTGAGAAATAATAATGAACTATGGATATTCAAGAACCAATATTTTAGTTTTGGAGTTTAGAAGATACCAACATAGACCTTTCACATATTGAAGAACATTGAAGGGATATTGCTTCTAGGGACTACATGATAGAGAAAGAAGAAATCCTTGTGTTGTTTGTGTAAGAATTGTGGATGCTAAATAGTTTTTTTATAGATAATAAACTCAACAGTTGAAAGAATGAGATGTTTGTTGTATCTTCAAGACATCTATATGGACCTTTCTATGCACATATTGAAGAAAAATAAAGGGACAATACTTATGAGGGACTATTAAGTAAGGAAAGGAGATACCCTTGTGTTGAATGTATAGTATTGTGGGTTCGAGGAATTTTCTCTATTTTTAGAAACTTTTACAATAAGATACTTGGTTAAGAAAATATTTTACTTCATATAAATATTTTCCCTAAGTTGTTATTATAATACATCTTCAACCTGGCAGTGTCATAGGCTAGCTAAGGGATGGCTTGTTACAAAATATTAAGTATAACACAACCTATTGTTAAGTGGAAAATAATTATACCTCGGTTAGTTTCTTAGAATCTAAATTTTGGAAAACATAAGTGTACTTTATCTGCTTTTATTTGTGAATTTAACATTGTACAATAACTTCATTATTATGAAAGTTTGCTAGTCAAATTTTATATATGATGATGAGCAAATGAATAAAGTTAAAATTATTCCATTTGAAATTTTAAATAATGGAATTTGTTCTTATAGGTGAATGTTATGTTCCCTATATCATTTTTTTACTTTGCAAGACATGACATATAATGTGCACCTCTTTTGAATGAGTTGGAAGGCTTATTTGATTTAATATACCAGCCTTCCTTAGGCTTCAAACAATGATTCTCTTTAGAATATATTATGTGGCTTTGATGAAAAAAATCTTAAATTTTTAGGGCATGCATATAAAGTGAGACATACAATGATTTGGTTGTATCTTAGAAATTGTAATACTGGCTAATGTGGGTTTTATTATACCATAACCTTATTTTAAACACATCCAAAAAAATATCCAACACCCATGTTGTACCTTAAAAGGTATAGGTTGTTTATTATATCTATAGAGTTTGCTATGAATCCATCAGGGTGTTTATATGGAACACTTGTAGATTTTGATTTGTCTATTACGCAAAATGTTAGATATGGGTTATGTGACTTTTAGTAGAAAGGAAACTTTTATTGAAATGGACACATCCACCAAAAATATCAAAATACCTAGATCATAATTTAAAATATATAATTTATTTGTTGAACCTATAGGGTTTATTATTGATCCATTAAGGTATTGCTACGAAAATATTATAGCTTATGATTTGTCTATAAATCAAAATCCATGATCTGGGTCCTAGTGAATTTTGGTATACAAAAATCTTGCATAACATGGAAACACTCACCAAAAATATCAAATACCCAGATTGTATTTTCAAAGATGTAGACAATTTATTTGATCTATAATAGTTGTGGCAAATTGCATATAGTTATTTTTATGGATCCTCGGTAGCAGTTGAAATGAATCTAACAATTGCTACAAATATGTTGTAGATGATGTTTTTAATTTAATAGTGGTTGTAAATCATCATTTAGAGTGAATAAGTCATCAAATCATTAGATTCCATGGAATTTTTGAGTTGAATATATTTGATGAACTTCATATATGGATTTGATATATGAATTAAATAAATATACCTATCCCAATTTGGAATGCCATTAGTCTATGAGTGTTATCATCCTATAGTTTGTACATGTGGAACAATTTTTAAATACTAGTTTATATTTGATTCAAAATCATGAATGTTAACCAGTGTGCATTGGTGATTTCTAATGCCAAACTCTATTATTATGTATTTTGGAAATGGTTTGTGATAAGGAAATTTGGCTTACAAGAAACATCTTTGCAATTGTGAGCCTCATGAGTAAGTCAAACATGTACCATCACATACATTCTCAAAGTTATGTTTTTTCAATAGCAAGTGGCATAAAAAACCTTTGACATATCTCCAGTAATGACCATAGTATCTTATTCCAATGAGTGCAAGCCTCAGTGGCATGAACACTACGGATCTGATGAGCCTCTAGTTCAAATATTTTTTGGACTAGATGAGATCTACTAGTCATCCAATGGATCCTCTGAGAATTTAATGTCCTTCTCCTCCATTGAGTAAAAAACAACATTGAAAACTATATCCACATTTATTAATGCCGCTTTCACTCCTCTTATTGCAATAAACTTAGCCATGTACTGTAGAAACCTGAGTTTTAAACCTCCTCCATATACTTGAAACAACTACTTGTATCTTATTTGTTTTAAATATCAAACTTTATATTTTGAATACAATATCATATAAGAGTTGAAGTTAAAAAAACTATCCATAATATCCTTACTATATGACATGTGAGCTCCTTTTTTATGGATAGTAGAAGTAGTTTGTACATGGCCATGAGTTTGAAAATATTCTGAAAGATATTATATTGCACGAAGTGACAACTATAGATAAGGGATACGGGGATGTTTTCCATGGGATTCAACCTAGCACCAATGCACATTAGACATGACTACATCCACTTCTTGAATTGGAGCTACTACAACCTCCATTACTAAAAAAACCCTAAGTTACAAAAAAATTTCTCTTCCATTTTTCATGGTACTTATTCATTATGTAACATTCATATTAATGTTTGAGCACAAGATGTGAAAATGATGATGGAAAAATATTTTCCATAAGTTGTTATTGTAATACCTCTTCACTCTGGCAGTATCATAGACTAGTTAGGGGATGGCTTGTTACAAAATATTAAGTATAACGCAACCTATGGTTAGGTGGAAAATAATTATACCTCGGTTAGTTTCTTAGAATCTAAATTTTGGAAAACATAAGTGTACTTTCTCTGCTTTTATTTGTGAATTTCACATTGTAAAATGACTTCATTATTATGAAAGTTTGTTGGTCAAATTTTATATATGATGATGAGAAAATGAATAATGTTAAAATTATTCCATTTGAGATTTTAAATAATGGAATTTTTTCCTATAAGTGAATGTTATGTTCCCTATATCATTTTTTTACTTTGAAAGACATGACATATAATGTGCCTCTTCTGAATGAGTTGGAAGGATTATTTGATTTAATATACCAGCCTTCCTTAGGCTTCAAACAATGATTCTATTTGGAATAGATTATGTGGCTTTGATGAAAAAAATATTAAATTTTTAGTCGTGCATATAAAGTGAGACATACAATGATTTGGTTGTATCTTAGAAATTGTAATACTAGCTAATGCGGTTTTTATTATACGGTAACCTTATTTTAAAAACATCCCAAAAAATATCCAATACCCATGTTGTACCTTAAAAGATATAGGTTGTTTATTATATCTATAGAGTTTGTTATGAATCCAGCAGGGTGTTGATATGGAACACTTGTAGATTTTGATTTGTCTATTATGCAAAATGTTAGATATGGGTTATGTGACTTTTAGTAGAAAGGAAACTTTTATTGAAATGGACACATCCACCAAAAATATCAAAATAACTAGATCATAATTTAAAATATATAATTTATTTGTTGAACCTATAGGGTTTATTATGGATCCATTAAGATATTTCTACAAAAATCTTATAGCTTATGATTTGTCTATAAATCAAAATCCATGATCTGGGTCTAAGTGAATTTTGGTATACAAAAATCTTGCATAACATGGAAACACTCACCAAAAATCACAAATACCCAGATTGCATTTTCAAAGATGTAGGCAATTTATTAGATCTATAATAATTGTGGCAGATTGCATGTAGTTATTTTTATGGATCCTTGGTAGTAGTTTCTATGAGTCTAACAATTGCTACAAATATGTTGTAGATGATGTTTTTAATTTAATAATGGTTGTAAATCATCCCTTAGAGTGAATAAGCCAACAAATCATTAGATTCCATGCAATTTTTGAGTTGAATATATTTGATGAACTTCATATATGGATTTTATATATGAATTAAATAAATATACCTATCCCAATTTGGAATGTCATTAGTCTATGAGTGTTATCATCCTATAGTTTGTACATGTGGAACAATTTTTAAATGCTAGTTTATATTTGATTCAAAATCATGAATGCTAACCAGTGTGCATTTGTTAGTTCTAATGCCGAACTCTATTATTATGTATTTTGGAAATGGTTTGTGATAAGGAAGTTTGACTTATAAGAAACATCTTTGCAATTATGAGCCTCATGAGTAAGTCAAACATGTACCATCACATACATTCCCAAAGTTATGGCATTTCAATAGCAAGTGGCATAAAAAACCTTTGACATATCTCCAATAATGACCATAGTATCATATTCCAATGAGTACAAGCCTGAGTGGCATGAACACTAAGGATCTGATGAGCCTCTGGTTCAAATATTTTTTCGACTAGATGAGATCTACTAGTAATCCAATGGATCCTCTAAGAAGTTAATGTCCTTCTCCTCTATTGAGCAAAAACCAACATTGAAAACTATATCCACATTGATTAATGCCACTTTCACTCCTCTTATTGCTATAAACTTAGCCATGTACTGTAGAAACCCGAGTTTTAAACCTCCTCCATCTACTTGAAACAACTACTTGTATCTATTTTAAATATCGAACTTTATATTTTGAACACAATGTCATATAAGAGTTGAAGTTAAAAAAACTATCCACAATATCCTTACTATATGACGTGTGAGCTCTTTTTTTTATGGATAGTAGAACTAGTTTATACATGGCCATGGGTTTGAAAATATTCTGAAAGATATTATATTGCATGAAGCAACAACTATGGATAAGGGATATGGGGATTTTTTCCATGGGATTCAACCTAGCACCAATTCACATTAGACATAACTACATCCACTTATTGAAGTGGAGCTACTACAACCTCCATTACTAAAAAACCCTAAGTTACACCAAAATTGCTCTTCCATTTTTCATGGTACTTATTCATTAGGTAGCATTCATATTAATGTTCAAGCACAAGATGTGAAGATGATGATAGAAAAATATTTTCCCTAAGTTTTTATTGTAATACCTCTTCACCCTGGTAGTATCATAGACTAGCTAGGGGATGGCTTGTTACAAAATATTAAGTATAACACAACCTATGGTTAGGTGGAAAATAATTATACCTCGGTTAGTTTCTTAGAATCTAAATTTTGGAATTTAACATAAGTGTACTTTCTCTGCTTTTGTTTGTGAATTCAACATTTTATAATGACTTCATTATTATGAAAGTTTGCTAGTCAAATTTTATATATGATGATGAGCAAATGAATAATGTTAAAATTATTCCATTTGAAATTTTAAATAATGGATTTTTTTCCTATATGTGAATGTTACGTTCCCTATATCATTTTTTTACTTTGAAAGACATGACATATAATGTGCACCTCTTTTGAATGAGTTGGAAGGCTTATTTGATTTAATATACCAGCCTTCCTTAGGCTTCAAACAATGATTCTATTTGGAATATATTATGTGGATTTGATGAAAAAAATCTTAAATTTTTAGGGTGTGCATATAAAGTGATGCAAGAGCATCTGGCACTCTTCATTAAAGAAGGAATCCAAAGCGGAGCAAGGAGGAGATGTGGACCATCGGAGCTAAACAGGGGACATTTTTGTTAAAACAAGGCTAAAATGATGGAAGCGATAAGTCTGTAGAAGACTTAATTAAATGTAATCTGCCACATATGTATGCATGTAGAGAGAATTAGGGACAGTTGAGTGATTCATGGAGAGGATTTGATTGGATCCTTTCAGTGATCCGATCCAATGTGTTTTATAAATGATGAACTTGCGTGCTCAATAGAGACAGAGTGTGAGAATTAGAATTTGTGTAAACCAGAGTGGTCAAAATGTAATCGAGAGGGAACTTGTTTCTAAGGCTGAAATTCCTTAGTATGTATTCAATATTGTATAGTGAAAAGATGATGTGTTCTATGGATTTCTGTGTGTCTGTGTATTATGTCCTTTTTCAGTTATGTTATGTATATATGCATTGATGGCTTAGATCATGTTTGTAAGTGTGTTGATCGACCATCGATCACTGTAGGATCAATGGCAATCCAAAGATATCAAGTTAATTGTTACATATGAGTGTTATGTGTGAAGGCAGAGTATGGCAAAGAAACTGGGGGTTTAGCGTAAATCCATCAATACGCAGAGGATCAATGGCGTAGGAAGAAATCATTGTGAACCATTAGATCGGTTAGATCGATGGACAGTAATGGCAGAACTAGAAGGAACCATCAGAACCGTCCGAGGAGGAGTGTCATGCAATTTTGATTGAGCGGGAAAATACACAGGCCGTTGGATCAGGAAAAGAATCAACGGTGGAGATTTAATCACTGATCACATTTTCGGAAGGTTAAGTGATGGTGCGATGGAATGCTAATTAAGTAGTGCACCAATAGCAATGGAGCGGACCCGATGAAGTTATGAATGTAGGTGAATAATTTTTGAGATCCAGCTAAGTGTTTTGGAGCGAGGTTTCCTGTGTAATCCATGTATTTTGAGAGTTGAATGGTCCTGAGTTTTGAGGCTTAAGCGAAATATAAAACACTTCTGATAGTTAAGTGGGCCATAACCCACAGGCCTCAGGTTCGAAATTTCTAAATGAAAGGGGAAATTGGTATACCCCAAAATATCCTTTCATCATTTGCTATTAGAGTAGGTTAAGATTAAGGGAAAGAGGATTTCCTACGAGAAGGAAGAAAAAGTGGAAGCAGAAGGAGGAGGAGGTACAATTGTTTAAATTTGGAGAGTTTGTGGTCTTACTGTCATATATATAGCGGCAACGAAAGGTGAGAAGACTTCCAGCAACCTAGAGCAAGGAGTGCTCAATTGGTTCCAAAGGAGAGAACCAGAAGGATGCCAAAAGAATAAAGCTCAAAGGAGAAAGCTTGGTGAGGTATCGTGTAGCGGAGAAGACTATTCCTGCAGAGGTTGGTTGTAGCTCACAGAGGATCATGAAGGCAGTTCCACTGAGAAGTGGGTAGAATTGCTAAGGACAAGGAGAATCATATGACTAGGAGGTCATAAATTTTTGTGCCTTGAGATTCTAATGCAGGAGCATCCATCACTCTTCATTAAAGAAGGAATCCAAAGCGGAGAAAGGAGGAGACGTGGACCATCGAAGCTAAACAGGGGACATTTCTATTAAAACCGGGCTAAAATGATGGAAGCGATAAGTCTCTAGAAGACCTAATTAAATGTAATCTGCCACATATGTATGCATGTAGAGAGAATTAGGGATAGTTAAGTGATTCATGGAGAGGATTTGATTGGATCCTTTCAATGATCCAATCCAATGTGTTTTATAAATGATGAACATGTGTGTTCAATAGAGACCGAGTGTGATAATTAGAATTTGTGTAAAACAGAGTGGTCAAAATGTAGTCGAGAGGGCACTTGTTTCTAAGGCTAAAATGTCTTAGTCTGTATTCAACAATGTATAGTGAATAGATTATGTGTTCTATGGATTTTTGCGAGTCTGTGTATTATGTCCTTTTTCAGTTCTTGTTGGCTTGTTGGGGCCTAACCCAGGTTTAGAAGTGATTTACCCAAACAAATCCTAAAACTACCAGCCCTTTCGGCAATAGCCCGCGGTGTGCAGACTGAGGTCTCACTCGAGGTAGTATGGGAGGGAGCTGGAACCAGGTTTCCACACCCTAAGGATGTCATGATGAGGTCTTAGGAAATTCGCAAATTGATCTTGCGTGCTTGTGCTGCTCCGCGCAATCGTTTGACCCTCGCAACTTGTGTGACTGCTTCTGTGCAACTCTGTAAAGAATGTGAAGAGTTGCTATCTAGATCATTTATCTTCACTATGTTATTATTATAGATCCTAACTTAATTGTGTGTACCCAATATTCTTATTGATCATTCAACATTCATAACAAGTGCGCGCAATCATAAAACTGTAAAGAGATGCATAAATACAACAGAAGCATAAACACACAAATCTATGAGAAGATGCACAATATTTCATAATCAACTTATCTTTTATTAATCCTCTGTTTTGATACAATTCCGACTCCACCCTGTGCACTCAGCTGTAGGGGTATGCGCACACAGTTGCGGACTTTACCAGGCCTCTGCGCACACAGTTGCAAAGCCTCTTCCTACTACTACAACCCAAGACTCAGACTTACAGACTCAAAGCTTAATTCCTTATTCAAAAACCCATATTACTTCTCTCCCACTTAAAAATTGTCTTTTATACTTAGATCCTCACTCCATTTATACAATCCCATGGTCCACGGACCATGGGTAGGATGACACATTCTACATTAAATTATATTATATTAGGGTGGAAAACTCTAGACTCTCGCACTCTGCGCCCGCATTTTATGGGGTATTTACATTACAATGACCAGAACTTGGGCTTTAAGCCCCAAAACCATGTTATAGGGGGATCCGCTGCCCAACAGGACCCTAACACAATCATCGTGAATCGTCCCGAGTCACTCAACTAGTGTGGCGATCTTTGCGCATCGAGCAACCTCTATGCTTCGCTTACGTCCTCAACGCGCTCTTCTATTGTTTGTTGTATCAGTTGTGCGTGATTCTCCAATGCCTTGTGTTTAGGTGCAATTCCTTGCCTAAGTGCACACATGCCTTGCATCTGTGCCAACTTTCCCTCGATCTTGTCGGTGACTATGAATGCTTCCTCGAGCCAAGGCTAGATGTATGCTTTAAGCATTGTTTCTTTCTAACACGCAGCGTCCACTTGTTCCTTTAGAGCCTGGACCTCCCTCATCTTAGCTAGTTGCTGAGTAAGGGTGACCATCTGTGCGGTCCCCTGAACATTGTCATAGGCCTGCTGCAACTCCCACGCTTTTGTCTCTACACGATGTAGCATTGGGTCTTCCTACAGTGAACTGAGGGTGAAGAGTGATTGATATAATAAGCTCATGCAATCCTGTATGGCTTGCTCTATTGCTTCCAACCCCGATTGAATGGTGTGGTGGCACTGCTCTCTGACTTCTGGAGGTTTCAAGGTCTGTGCCTTCAGCCGCAGCTCTGCGATTTGCAAGTTCAGCTCCAACTGCTGAACCTTCACGGCCTCCTCCTGGACCTTGAGGACTCCAGTTGCTAGCTGTTGAATTTTTTCCATTGTTGGGAGTACCGCCAACATGGCCAACTTCGGTATGTTGCTACAAGCCTCCTCCATGGCCTGTTCCAATCCCTGGGTTTGTGCGACCAGGTTGTCATGTTGCAGGCTGAGCTATTCTAAATTTACCTTCTACTCGCTCAAGACTTGGAGGGCACAGCCCTCCTTGGCGCAAAGCTTAATAGTTACACCATCCTGCAGTTGGTATAGGATTTCCCTGGGGAGGGCGGCCAAATTCAACCACCAACCCCTCATGTCATCCTTGACTGCTGCCACGACTGCGCCTTCTAGTAACACCAAAGTGTTCGTGCAAGCGCACAACATCTGCTCGGCTTTGGATGCACCTTCCACAAGGTATGGTGTCATCATTCCTGGGGGTCGCACCTGTAATGCCTGCGACTCCGCTCTGAGCACCCCCAACACAATTGTCTGCTCTGAAATTAATTCTTCCAAAGAATCCTTTGTCTTTGAGACCTTTGGCTTTTTCTGCGTGGCTAACTCCTCCTGGACGCATGGCCTCTTGAGTTGCATCAATGTCGCTACCAGGTCCATGTGTTCCCCCGTCTGATCCTCCCCCTGTATGTCCTACTCCATGGACTTTTCCATGCTTCCCTCGGGCTCTTGGATTGGTGTGATTGTAGTCTCTGCCGTCTTCATTGCCACTGCTACCTCAGCCGCCTTCCGATACATGGCCACTTCTTGTTCCTGGCACTTTCTCTCCGTTAGCTTCGCGATGCGCATCTTGGTTTCCTTCTTCCGCTGTTGTGCTGTGATATTTTCTAGTACTGCCAAGTCTAGAGCGTGCCACTCTAGATACCATGACGCCATCACATCGAATATTTCATCATCTGTTGCAATGAACAAAAGCTTCACCCACATTCGGTTTGGATCCTTTCACGCCTGGATATACAGATTATGCCTATACGCCTTAAACTCTGTCGCGCTTTTCAAACTTTTATATAGGGTAGGGGATAAGCGCGGCCTACGGTTAATCCATGTTCAGATTCTCACCTCCATGAACACCCAGAACACCTTTATCTCACAACTCCTCATCGCGTCTTTCGTAGCCTAGAGCGAGGTGTACCTCATGGCCTCGGGCAGGTTCCTCTCAATGGTGGGAAACTAGTTGTCCTCCGGCAACTCCCTAGAAACCAATAGGATGGATAAGAGCAACCACACGTAGTGGAAAGTCTTACCCTACCCCTAGGCCTCCCTACAATTTGTCAAAAACTCATCGCAGAGAAACTACCCCCAGTTGAACTGGACCCCCTCTGCACATTGCTCTGCCAATGCAATGACAGACGTTGACACTTCGTCTATGCGGCATTTCCTCATTAGCTTGTCAGCCAGCAACTAGGTGGCTATGCGCACCCCTTGGTCCTTGATGCTTGCGATTACGTACCATCGCTTCATCTTCTCCAGCTTATATTTGGCTTTCATAGCTTTTGTGAGGGCCAAATCATTGCTATTTCCTGCTATGGCTGTGGGATTGTTTCCTTTGATGGGCAGCCACGAAATCCGGTGAATTAAATAGGCCGTGATGGGAATTGACTCCTCCAGCCAGAGATACCCATCATGTACTAGGCACAATAGTTGCCGGATGACAAAAATTGTGATGGGCGCACGGTGGTAGTCGGGTATCCACCGCAGATGGAGTAACCCAACCTTCTCCAGACCACGTAAACATCTCTACTGTAGTAATTTCTCCGCGGCCAACTGTGGGAACTTCTCACTGTCTGCGAGGTCCTAGTCTTTGAACTTTATATTAGGTACCCGTCCCATTGGTGGACCTTCAAACCTTATTTCGTCCAGAAGGAGTGAGGTCTAGAGCACACTATTCGTGGCCTCTAAGTCCTTTGGTATCTTGGCCTTCCCCTTCCACGAGGGGATGTAGGGGGTAACTTTATTGTCAAAGGCACTTGGGAGACATTCTCTATCTCATCGTCCTGTGCTCCAATTTGGGTGATCAGGTCTTGCAGATCTTCCTCTTCCTCATTTATTTCAAGGATGACGACTTTGCCCTTCTCAGCCATTGACAGTTTACTAAATCGTGGGTTTCGTGATGATACCCAGACTGGCCCCATTGTCTGCTTGTCTTTCTGTGGTCGAGGCGTACGTGGTGACTTTGGAATCTCTGGTGCAGTTGTCGCCTCTCCATGCTCCTCCTGGATCATATGGGGCTCTGGGGTAACTTCCACAAATCGTACTCTGGTTCTCGCAGCTGTCATCGTGTCTACACTAGATCCATTCAATCACGTACTCAAGGATGGAAAGGGTGCTTGGTGCTCAATGCTCTGTACTGGCTCAATTCTTAAACAACCAAGTGTTGCCTCGAGGCTAACCCAATGGATTTTATAGTGTCGTTTGAATTTGAATTCAACCATTCCCTCCACTTATGAGTCATTAATACCTTGTCGGCAGCAGATCGTCCCGAATCTAGCCCTTAATTCCTATCTTAATTGCCCACCACTCGCTACTTTTTGCCTTAAATTGGACCTCTTGTCATGAATAGTGACATCAACGGTCACCTCCCAGCTTACTCGCGCATCAGCATAACTCCCTATGCGCGACTGCAACCCCTCCTTGTGCACGACCTCCTTGTCGCACAGATCCCATATAGACTCTTTTATAGTCTTGCGCTCTCTCTCTTAACTGCTTGGAACGTTGAGACTGTGCTTCCTACAGATAGTCATGTGGTCGCACCCGTGGTCCGAGGTTTCAATTTTCCTCCTAGCCCGGGCCGCGAGCACCCCCCAACTACCCTTGCACCCCTTAGTGCATCGCATTCTTCTGTGTATGGTACATTCCCCTGTTTAGTAAGGTGCAGTCGCAACCATGGTAGCAAGGTCGCAACTTCTTCTAATGCAGTAGTAGGGCTAGCTAAACCTCATCCCATCATGCCTATTTTCTCAGACAGGCCTGCTTGCGTGACTTCGGTTTCCAATTTGCTAATTTCTTCATCTATCGTCATGATTTTCTTCCTCCGCCATGCCCAATCTTCATCGAGTTCGTGAAGTTTTAAGCTCCCTTGCCGAATGGCTTCTTGTAACTGCCTAATTCCTTTACCCAAGTCCTCACACCCTGTCACAACTGCAGGAGCTGTGGTCTGGGGATTCTTCTCTGCTCTCCTAGTGTCATCTTGTCTCATTAGTTTTGGGGTCATTTCCGCACTATGGTTTTTTCTTATTACCCTATAGGCCCATCGAACCACTGGTATGCGTAGGTCCCAGTCAATCCGTCTCGCTTGGTGAACTCTGTTCATGATTCCACCTAGATTTTTGAATGCCCCTTCATGGAATATTTGGGGTGTGCGTCGCCTTTCCTACTGCCACGTCAGGTTTTGATTTTCGATCCTTAGTCCAAGATGTAATTGCATAGCACATGTCTGCACCCATCGACACAGGTGGGCGCAAACTGCTTCATCCTAGCTGCCCATCTTGCATTCGATGCTAGAGACTTCCAAACCGTAAGTGCATCTGTCTTCTACATTTGCGCTGGTTCCCCATAGTCTTCTGATGTGTACTCTACCATCATGCGGGTGTCACGCGCAACGCCCATTCAGTGCACCATACCGCTATTGTTTTGGTACTGCACTTTCAAATTTGTCTAAGAATTTATCCACCTATGTTACCCCATCATATGTTGGTAGTTCCCTTGCTTATGTCGTCATGCATCGTAGTGATCTAATCATTATGTTACAATTTAGCGTTGTCACTTCATGTAACTGGTTCTGCCAGCGTTCTATTTCTTCATCTAAATCCGAAGCATGGGAACTGTCGTGCTCCAATGAGATCCTCCCATCTGCAGTTGGGTTCACCTGATCCTAGTCTTGCGCCATTATCTAGTAAATGCAATCTAGCTCATCATCACTGTCATCGTTGCGCACAGGTTCAGTGTAGCGCGCTCCTTCGGCTGGATCTAGTGGAACTACTACGCATAGAGACTTTTTCTCGAATATCATCTTCTGCTTCTTCAAGTTGATGACTCCATTCATATCAATGGCCTAGTCTATTCCTAGCAACACAGGTTAAGGGTTGTTGTCATCAACAATCTCTATCACCTCAAAGTCCATCTGCGTGCTCGTGCCTTTGATATCAACTATTACCCCTTGCAACCTCCCCATGGGAAAGTTCTTTTGTTGATTCGCCATCCATAATTGGATAGGGGACCACTGTAATGCAGGCCTGCCCATGCGTTCCCATGTTTGCTTTGGTAACACATTCACGTTTGAAACCCGGTCTAGTATTACTTGATCCATTTCATATTCGCCATTCTACGCCATTAATCTCATTTCCCTTCCAGTCCGCAATGTATGCTTCCCCAATTTCTGGACTACGTGTTGTTCACACGACCCTGCGCACCTAGTGATCAGCTCTTGTAGTCCTTTAAATGCCCTATTATCGCGCAACAACTTCATGCATGTCTCTAAAAAGGTAGTAAGCATAGAAGGATCCATTCTTGGCTCTGGCTGATCCTTACTACCTGAAGTAGGGGCCTCCGCGAAGCTCTTCTTAGCTTCCATAAATGTCTCCTTTGCACGTTCTAAGTCAAACTCAAGTTCCTTTGTAGGAGCCTTTCAAACCCATGTATCTTCCTCGGGTTGCTTCCCCTTATCTTCCCCTGTGGTCGCACCACTTCTAAGCATCATGTTCACTTTGGGGTCTTCTTCGCTTGGTTCAAACCTCATCATTTAGATATTCTGAGTCGGAGTAGGTTGTAGTACCCCTTTCTCACACATCTGTGTAGTTAATGTAGGAAAATCTATCATTTCATGATCAAACTAATCGCAATATGAATAAGACATTCTCGTTGGATTAGTACAATCGCAGGCGTAGTGTCTTGGTCCTCTACAATTGCAGCAAATCAACTATCCACCGCCCCTTCCTGGCCCCATCCCTCCTCGTCCTCGACCTCAGCCCTGAAATCCAGTGCGCGTCATCCCCACGGCTGGGTCAAGGCCTCGCGTTTCTGTTTTTATTCTATAGGCGGAGGTTCACTCCATCATCAACTCATATTTGTGACAAGTACGCTCGTCATGGCCCATCGACCTACAAAAATTACAAAATAGTTGTTGGGGAGTCTGTGTATACTTCTACAACAAATGACAGTTATCCGTCATGTGCTTCCCCCCTATCTGACAGATCACACACCATAGCATGGGTTTCGCACTTGGCCCTGCCTGTGCCTCTGGCCACAATATAATTGGCCCCCCTCCTGCCAAGTAGTTCGCGAAAATTGGGCAGTGATCCTTGTCATGGCCCTGGCCTTTTCATTTTATGCACAACACTTCCTTTCCGCCTCCAGCCACGGTGCCCTATCCTGCTTCAAGCTCTGCATTTCCAGGCAGAGATTCTATAGTTGCACGTGGATTTGTTCAACTCCCAGCCCCGGATCCTGTATCAGTGTTTATGCAACCTCATTTCCATTTCCAATGCTTCAGCCTAGGTTGAAAGCTTCTACTGCCATAGCGTCGTCCTTAGGTGTGGTGTCAAAGACGTCACAAACCATGCATGGTGCTACGCATCCGTTAGCGTCATATTAGCCTCACGGATGGTACTCTTCAACCATTGATCCAGATCCCATGGGGTCTCACCCAGAAGCATCACGATCTCTTTAAATCAGATGATTGATTGCATCTCTGATTTCGGTTGGCAAAATTCTCTATTCAACGCATTCTGGATCTCCCCTATTCCTGCAGTTGGGTGATCATTCAAGTGCTTGATATACCATGTCAATGTGCGATCCTGCAGCGCACTCACCAATGTAGCCCTCTTAATTTTATCATCTGTAACCCCTTGTGCTTCCCACACTGCTCTTACCACGAACCAAAACTGATCTGGGTCCTCATTTCCTACTCCTCTAAATATGGGTAGCTTAATCGCGCTCGCCATACTAAACTACTAGTTTGGTGGAGTTGGTGTGGGCAAGGATGGAGGTGAAGGAGGTGAAGTGAGTGGTGGCATAAGTGGAGATGGTAACTGCGAGATGTGTTGCCTTATCAAACTGACCGCACTCCTTGGAGAGACCTGAACAAGCTCTTCCTCGCCCTCTCACGAAGGTGAAATTAATGGACTGTTTCCTAATTCCCCGCTACCTTTGTAGACCTTTCTGCTTCACGTCGTTCCAAACATTAATGTACTTGCATCACCCGTTTTTCACATAACAACATCTTAATCCAAGTATTCAAAGTTTTGATGTACTTACCTCGCGGTCCCTTGAGAAAACATCTTTCTGCTCCATTGTAGCTCACAGTCATGTTTATCGCAAATTCAGTGATAAACCCTCCTATTATCCGGTCAAGCCAATGGTCCACAACCCACACGATCTTATCTTTTTATGCCTCTAGTCTGCACACTAACTTTGAAGTCCACACTATTTGTTGATCAAGCTTGTACCTTCCCTGGTTGTTAGCTAACCTTGTGATCCAGTGATACATTTTAGACAGGAAGAACATGAAGAAGATCTTGTGGATTTCCATGTAGCCACCTCTTCTCAGATATCTGCAGAGTTCTGTTTTCCTGTGTCACAAACTCGTGAAGCTTTGTATCCAACCAGTCTTAAATTTCTTCCTTCGTAGGGTTCCAGTGGCATGACATCAGACATCCCTTAGGCAGATCTTGGTCCTGGAAATGGAACCATTTGTTGGCTTGTTGGGGCCTGACCCAAGTTCAAAAGTGATTTAGCCAAACAAATCCTGAAACTATCGGCCCTTTCGGCAATAGCCGGCGGTGCGCAGACTAAGGTCTCACCCGAGGTAGTATGGGAGGGTGCTAGAACTAGGTTTCCACAGCCTAGGGATGTCTTGATTGGGTCTTAGGAAATTCGTGAACCGATCCTGCACGCTTGTGCTGCTCTGCGTAGCCGTTTGACCCTCGCAACTTGTGTGACTGCTTTTGTGCAACTCTGTAAAGAGCATGAAGAGGTGCTATCTAGATCCTTTATCTTCACTATGCTATTATTATAGATCCTGACTTAATTGTGTGTTCCCAATATTCTTATTGATCATTCAACATTCATAACAAGTGCGCACAATCATAAAACTGTAAAGAGATGGATAAATACAACAGAAGCATAAACATGCAGATCTACGAGCAGATGCATAATAATTCAAAATCAACTTATATTTTATTAATCCTATGTTCTGATACAATTCCAACTCTACCCGGTGCACTCAGCTGCAAGGGTCCGGGCACATAGCTGCGGACTCTACCAAGCCTCTATTCACACAACTGCAAAGCCTCTTCCTACTACTACAAACCAAGACTCGGACTTACAGACTTAGAGTTTAATTCTTTATTCAAAAACCCATATTACTTCTCTCCCACTCAAAAGCTGCCTTTTACACTTAGAGCCTCGCTCCATTTATACAATCCCATGGTCCGCGAACCATGTTCAGGCCGACACATTCTACATGAAATTATATTATATTAGGGAGGAAAACCCTAGACTCTTGCGTTCTATGCCCGCATTTTGTGGGGTCTTTACATTACAATGACCAAAACTCGGGCTTTAAGCCCCAAAACCATGCTATGGGGGGATACGGTACCCAACAATTATGTTGTGTATATATGCATTAATGGCTTAAATCCTATTTGTGAGTGTGTTGATCAACCATCGATCACTGTAGGATCGATCACAATCCAAATATATCAAGTTAATTGTTACATATGAGTGTTCTGTGTGAAGATAGAGTATGGAAGAGAAACTGGGGGTTTAGCGTAAATCCATCAATACGTAGAGGATCAACAGCATAGGCAGAAATCATTATGAACTGTCAAATCGGTTAGATCAATGGACAGTAATGGCAGAACTTGAAGGAACCATCAGAACCGTTCGATGGAAGAAATCAATGGTCATCGCATGGTGAAAGAGCATGGAAGATAACTAGAGAAAAGGTGGTTCCTCAAAACCTTAAGTGGATTTCAAGCAGCAAAGAAGTGGTAAGTGGTATTAGAGGGTAGTCACCTGATTCCACTATCAAAGCAACACGTAGCAGCGAGGAGGAGAGAGGAAACCACTTTATCAGGCGGTTAATCATCGTGCTACTTGTCCACCCAAAATCACTATGGACTGTCGGATCCACTAAGCGCATATCAACGACAGAGGAGTGTCGTGCAAGTTTTATTGAGTGGGAAAAGACATCGGCCATTGGATTAGGAAAAGAATCAACATTGGAGATTTAATTGTTGGTCACATTTCAAGAAGGTTAAGTGACGGTGCAATGGAATGCCAATTAAGCGATGCACCAATAGCAATGGAGTGGACCCGATGAAGTTATGAACATGGGTGAATAATTTTTGAGATCTAGCGAATTGTTTCGGAGCGGGGTTTCCCGCGTATCCTGTGTAATCCATGTATTCCGATAGTTGAATGGTTTCGAGTTTTGAGGCTTAAGCGAAAGATAAAACTCTTTCGATAGTTAAGTGGGCCATAACCCACAAGGCTCAGGTTCGAAATTTCTAAATGAAAGGGGAAATTGGTATACCCCAAAGTCTCCTTTCATCATAAAGTGAGACATACAATGATTTGGTTGTATCTTAGAAATTGTAATACTATCTAATGCGGTTTTTATTATATGGTAACCTTATTTTAAACACATCCCAAAAAATATCCAATACCCATGTTGTACCTTAAAAGATATAGCTTTTTTATTATATCTAGAGAGTTTGTTATGAATCCATCAGGGTGTTGATATGGGACACTTGCAGATTTTGATTTGTCTATTACACAAAATGTTAGATATGGGTTATGTGACTTTTAGTAGAAAGGAAACTTTTATTTAAATGGACACATCCACCAAAAATATCAAAATACCTAGATCATAATTTAAAATATATAATTTATTTGTTGAACCTATAGGGTTTACTATGGATCCATTAAGGTATTGCTACAAAAATATTATAGCTTATGATTTGTCTATAAATCAACATCCATGATCTGGGTCGAGGTGAATTTTGGTATACAAAAATCTTGCACAACATGGAAACACTCACCAAAAATCTCAAATACCCACACTGTATTTTCAAAGATGCAGGCAATTTATTAGATCTATAATAGTTGTGGCAGATTGCCTGTAGTTATTTTTATGGATCCTCGGTAGCAGTTGCTATGAATCTAAAAATTGCTACAAATATGTTGTAGATGATGTTTTTAATTTAATAGTGGTTGTAAATCATCCTTTAGAGTGAATAAGTCATCAAATCATTAGATTCCATGCAATTGTTGAGTTGAATATATTTGATGAACTTCATATATGGATTTGATATATGAATTAAATAAATATACCTATCCCAATTTGGAATGCCATTAGTCTATGAGTGTTATCATCCTATAGTTTGTACATGTGGAACAATTTTTAAATGCTAGTTTATATTTGATTCAAAATCATGAATGCTAACCAGTGTGCATTGGTGAGTTCTAATGCCAAGCTCTATTATTATGTATTTTGGAAATGGTTTGTGATAAGGAAATTTGACTTACAAGAAACGTCTTTGCAATTATGAGCCTCATGAGTAAGTAAAACATGTACCATCACATAAATTCTCAAAGTTATGGCATTTCAATAGCAAGTGGCATAAAAAACCTTTGACATATCTCCAATAATGACCATAGTATCTTATTCCAATGAGTGCAAGCCTGAGCGGCATGAACATTAAGGATCTAATGAGCCTCTAGTTCAAATATTTTTTGGACTAGATGAGATCTACTAGTCAGCCAATGGATCCTCTTGAATTTAATGTCCTTATCCTCCATTGAGCAAAAACCAACATTTAAAACTATATCCACATTGATTAATGCCACTTTTACTCCTCTTATTGCAATAAACTTAGCCGTGTACTGTAGAAACACGAGTTTTAAACCTCCTCCATCTACTTGAAACAACTACTTGTATCTTATTTGTTTTAAATATCGAACTTTATATTTTGAATACAATATCATAGAAGAGTTGAAGTTAAAAATACTATCAACAATATCCTTACTATATGACATGTGAGTTCCTTTTTTATGGATAGTAGAAGTAGTTTGTACATGGCCATGAGTTTGAAAATATTCTGAAAGATATTATATTGCATGAAGTGACAATTATGGATAAGGTATACGGGGATGTTTTCCATGGGATTCAACCTAGCACCAATGCACATTAGACATGACTACATCCAGTTATTGAATTGGAGCTACTACAACCTCCATTACTAAAAAACCCTAAGTTACACCAAAATTGCTCTTCCATTTTTCATGGTACTTATTCATTATGTAACATTCATATTAATGTTCGAGCACAGATGTGAAGATGATGATAGAAAAATATTTTCCCTAAGTTGTTATTGTAATACCTCTTCACCCTAGCAGTATCATAGACTAGCTAGGGGATGGCTTGTTGCAAAATATTAAGTATAACACAAACTATGGTTAGGTGGAAAGTAATTACACCTCGGTTAGTTTCCTAGAATCTAAATTTTGGAAAATATAAGTGTACTTTCTTTGCTTTTATTTTTGAATTTAACATTATACAATGACTTCATTATTATGAAAGTTTGCTAGTCAAATTTTATATATGATGATGAGCAAATGAATAATGTTAAATTATTCCATTGGAAATTTTAAATAATGGAATTTTTTCCTATAGGTGAATGTCATGTTCCCTATATCATTTTTTTACTTTGAAAGACATAACATATAATGTGCACCTCTTTTGAATGAGTTGGAAGGCTTATTTGATTTAATATACCAGCCTTCCTTTGGCTTCAAACAATGATTCTATTTGGAATATATTATGTGGCTTTGATGAAAAAATTTATTAAATTTTTAGGGTGTCAATATAAAGTGAGACATACAATGATTTGGTTTTATCTTAGAAATTGTAATACTGGCTAATGTGGTTTTTATTATACGGTAACCTTATTTTAAACACATCCAAAAAAATATCCAATACCCATGTTGTACCTTAAAAGATATATGTTGTTTATTATATCTATAGAGTTTGTTATGAATCCAACTGGGTGTTGATATGGAACACTTATAGATTTTGATTTGTCTATTACGCAAAATGTTAGATATGGGTTATGTGACTTTTAGTAGAAATGAAACTTTTATTAAAATGGACACATCTACCAAAAATATCAAAATACCTAGATCATAATTTAAAATATATAGTTTATTTGTTGAACCTATAGGGTTTATTATGGATCCATTAAGGTATTGCTACAGAAATCTTATAGCTTATGATTTTTCTATAAATCAAAATCCATGATTTGGGTCCTAGTTAATTTTGGTATACAAAAATCTTGCATAACATGGAAACACTCACCAAAAATCTCAAATACCCAAATTGTATTTTCAAAGATGTAGGCAATTTATTAGACCTATAATAGTTGTGGCAGATTGCCTGTAGTTATTTTTATGGATCCTCGGTAGCAGTTGCTATGAATCTAACAATTGCTACAAATATGTTGTAGATGATGTTTTTAATTTAATAGTGGTTGTAAATCATCCTTTAGATTGAACAAGTCATCAAATTATTAGATTCCATGCAATTGTTGAGTTGAATATATTTGATGAACTTCATATATGGATTTGATACATGAATTAAATAAATATTCCTATCCCAATTTGGAATTTCATTAGTCTATGAGTGTTATCATCCTATAATTTGTACATGTGGAACAATTTTTAAATGCTAGTCTATATTTGATTCAAAATCATGAATACTAACCTGTGTGCATTGGTGAGTTCTAATGCCAAACTCTATTATTATGTATTTTGGAAATGGTTTGTGATAAGGAAATTTGACTTACAAGAAACATCTTTGCAATTATGAGCCTCATCAGTAAGTAAAACATGTACCATCACATACATTCTCAAAGTTATGGCATTTCAATAGAAAATGGCATAAAAAATCTTTGACATATCTCCAATAATGACCATAGTATCTTATTCCAATAAGTGCAAGCATAAGTGGCATGAACACTAAGGATCTGATAAGCCTCTAGTTCAAATATTTTTTGGACTAGATGAGATCTACTAGTCATCCAATGGATCCTATGAGAATTTATTGTCCTTCTCCTCCATTGAGAAAAAAACAACATTGAAAACTATATCCACATTGATTAATGCCACTTTCACTCCTCTTATTGCAATAAACTTAGCCATGTACTGTAGAAACCCGAGTTTTAAACCTCCTCCATCTACTTGAAACAACTACTTGTATCTTATTTGCTTTAAATATCGAACTTTATATTTTGAATACAATATCATATAAGAGTTGAAGTTAAAAAAACTATCCACAATATCCTTGCTATATGACATGTGAGCTCCTTTTTTATGGATAGTAGAAGTAGTTTGCACACGGCCATGAGTTTGAAAATATTCTAAAAGATATGATATTGCATGAAGTGACAACTATGGATAAGGGATACGAGGATGTTTTCCATGGGATTCAACCTAGCACCAATGCACATTAGACATGACTACATCCACTTATTGAATTGGAGCTACTACAACCTCCATTACTAAAAAACCCTAAGTTACACCAAAATTGCTCTTCCATTTTTCTTGGTACTTATTCATTATGTAACATTCATATTAATATTCGAGCACAAGATGTGAATATGATGATAGAAAAATATGAATATCTATCGAAAGAGAAAACAAAGAAGAGAATTTTGAGAATGAAGATGTACAAATTGAAGGAAAATGAAAGTTTTCTTAAGTTGAAAGTCAGATTTTTTTTGTATTTGATATCTTTTCATGATGTCCCAAGGGAGGGAGAGGTCAAGAAAATAAATAATACATATAGGTTATCATGTCAAATATGTTCCAATTAGTAGTCACTCGTGCATCTATACTTTAAACTTTATATTCCCTGAATCAATTGGAGTAAATTATATTCTTTGAGACTATTGATGATGAGAGTGATTTATAAGAATAAGTAGTTATTGAAGAATTTATAACCTATATGTTTATTCACATCTTTAAAAATTAACAATTTTGTAATTTATTTTTTGTTAACTCGTTCTTTTAATGTGTTTTTATGGATTATTCATGAGAAAGGAGCTGACAATAGTTCAACAAAATTATAATGTCAAATTTATTTCATTTCCTTAGATGTGTAGAATTATGCCATGGTGGCTAGAGCATCTTGAATGCATGTGAAATATCATTTTAAAAAGCTAATAAAATACCATAATTAACTAAGGGAAGAGCACCTAAAGGGGCTATGATACCACAAGTAGGGAAAATTGAGGAGGTCTAAAGGAATTATACATGCATAAAACCCCATGTTACCTTTTTATTAATCTTGTTATTAACCCTTGAATTTTCAAAATCTTCTCTAAAGTCAAACTTTGGAGACGATGAAATCTTGTCCTAAACTCAAGCCATCATCTCTTATATTCTTGGAATCATATTCCTTGTATTCATGGAGACATTTTCCTTGCATTCTTGGGACCTAATTC
>APFE030495286.1:20252-34523 GCA_000404065.3 Pinus taeda | reverse complement strand
ATCATCAAAAAAAAAAGAAAAAAGAAAAAAAGAAAAAACAGGAATAAAAAGATCCTTGGGTGAAAACCTCTTTGAGGCACCCAAGGCAAACAATGAGGGTGAAAACCTCATGGAGGTGCCCCAGCTGTCTCTAGAAAAAATAAAGAAATGGAATAAAAAAGATCCTTGGGTGAAAACCTCTTCGAGGTGCCCAGGGCAGATAGCGAGGCTGAAAACCTCATGGAGGCGCCCTAGCTGTCTCTCTCTCTCTCTCAAAAAAAAAAAATAAGAAAAAAAAGGAAAAAAGAAAACAAGCCTAATCTCTATCAAAAAATTGCAGGTTGCAGGGAATACATTGCAGGTAAGGAGGGTCGCGCAAAATGAGGATAAGGGTCCATACTAAGCTACTAGACATCTCTACAGACGCTCCCTCTGGGGCCACTCACCTCTGCTAGGATTTGATCACATTCAGGTCGAGATTCCACCTTCTACAGGAAGTTCTGGGCTTTCTACGGGAAGTTCTGTATTTCTACAGGAAACAACCTGTAGAACCTTCGGGCGAGCCAAATTAGATTTTGGAAGGGAACCTGAAGCTTGGAATCTTTTGGTTAGGCCTGCAGCCACCCCTCTATTCCACCTATCACCATATGGCATCATGTTCCATCTCTTTACACCTCTGTCACCCACTTGGTTGTGTGTTCCTACACATTCATACAAGAAACCCTATTTTCCTCAGATTGATAGCAATAATTTTCAAGTGACAAGTCAAGCAACAAAGTCTCGCACACTCTACCTGTCCAAGCTCCATCTAGACTCTTTATTAGCAAATATATCCCTGCTCGTTTAGCCTGCATCCCAGGAGGAGAAGCACTTAGAGGACATCGTACAGGAATCCTGTAGCAGCTGATCCCTCTGGAGCACATACTCTAGAGGCAGGGAAAGTTGAAATCAACACAGGGAGCATGAAGAAGGCTCCTTTTGGATGTGAAAACATCCTCGAAGGCCAGAAACCAACAGAACCTGTGCATGCAGTGTTTACAACTAAAGGATCGAGTTCCAAAACCCATGCATACCGCATCAGCAAATGAAATAATGGGTTCCAGCACCCGTGCACAAGGCAACAACAAATGAAGCAGTGGCTCCAAGACTCGAAGTCTGCATAACGCGTCCAGGGCCATGCAGGTAAGTGTCTAACCTCATTCGTCAATTGCATAGAGTATATTTCGAAAAGATGCATGTCTGTGAATATGGTTTGGATTGAACGAATTCGGTGGCCAGTCAACTGGCCACCCTCAGCCAGTTACACAGCTTCATGGGATCCGAACAAGCTCAGTTGCATTCAAAATTGCTGATGAGACATGCAGCCGACACATGTGGAGTGTCCAGTCGGGGAAAATCGGCAGGACTGGCAGTGGTGGCGGTGGTTAATGGCAAAAGGGAGGTAATGGCGGCCAGGGACACGCAGAGAAATGATGGCCGTGATGTTGGATAACGGTTCGGTACGGCCACCTCACCCCCTCGCCACGAATTGCGCCATAGTTCAAAAATGTTTCGCTGAAGACTCGCACCACCCATTGTTCATTTGCACTTGCAATGTCCTTGGCCGAAGTAATCGTCCCTCGCTTCCACAATCTGTTAACCCATCATCCTCTACCGAGCTTCTCAGCCTGTTTCAAAATTCTCCCGTGTACCGGGCTCGTTTAGAGGTGCAGTGACATCCTACAGAAGCCGGCAAGAGTTCTACAGGAAGTACGGCATAGCCTTCCAGAGCAGAGAAGCCTGGACTTTTCTTCGTTAAATTTGGAGTTCTGAGAGAGGTAGGCTCGAAAACACTCTTTCATGCATGGTATGTTTCGGAAAAAGTGGTGAATAGAATTGTCTTGAATTGGAGGGTTAGAGACAAGTCTGCTTGTGAGTCAAAAATAGTAGTTTGCCTGTGTGTTGCACGGAATTTCTCAGTCGGTTCTACGTCAACATTCTCCTCCACGGTTCCTATTAAAAAATTATTCCTGTAGAAAAGATAAAGCACTGTGAGGGCTAACTTATGTATGAAGAATTTGAACTTACACGGTTGTATGTATGCTACGGATGAAAATTGATCTTTGTATCCTGTTTGTGGAAACCTAATTCTTCCTGTTATACACGGGCAGTAGAGTTTTGGGCAGCAAAAGCATTAGAACCAGGGAATTGGTGCAAATTAAAAATTAAACACCCGAGAGATCCTTTCTTGAAGTTCAAAGGAGGAAACCATAAACAACATTCCCTTTCTGCTTAGAGCATTAAAGTAGAGCACTCTCACCATGCCAGGGGGGTTTATTAGGAAGGAACCCTCAGATTCCAGTAAATTGCGTGAACATCCTGAGGTGGTGAACCTCTTCACCCGTTCCAACTGGATGACCTTTTGTGAAAAAATTCCGGGTCATGACGATGAGATAACAGAGGAATTCTTAATGTCCCTGCAACCTAAATCAAAGACACAGACCACAGTGAACTTCAGAGGGTTGACCCTAAAGCTTACCCCTAAACTCATTAGTCGAGTTACTGGTCTGCCATTAGGGATACCTTGGAGCAAAGAGGAGAGGGCATTGGGCCAAAAAGCCAAGAAAGAATTCTTCCTACCCGAGGAACAGTTTGCAGAAGACAAGAATGGGGTTTGGAGAGCCATCTTACATCCTCTTTGGAGCAAAGCCAGTCTCCAAATCATGAAATACATTACCTATGAGGGGAGGTTCAGTATTGTCTAGGGCTATCATTTCCAGTTGCTAAGTGAACTAAGACATGGATTGGATTTACCTCCAGAAAAGAAGTTGAGAATCCCCTATTTCCTTCTGCAATCATTAATTGAATGTGGCACAAAATTGAAGGAAGGGACACTGGATCAATTAGCCCATCATGGGCTCATCAAGCTTTTAGTAGAAGATGCCCTCCACACCTATACTATCCCCCTCTCTTGGGAGATTTTCCGCAACATGTCCAGAGATGCCGATATTTGAATTCTGGCCGAGGAACTCACCTCATCCAGTAGTGAAGAAAAGGAACACACTGAGGCAGGAGAGAAAGCTAGTGGTAAAGAACCACAGGATAGACCACCACAGAAAGAACAGAAAGAGAAACGAGGAAAAGGCCAAGTTGCTGAGCCTAAAACTGTGGGAGGAACAATGGCACAAACACCTAGGGAAAAACGATTGCAGAGTAGAGCAGAGAGGACTGAAAAAATCCAAAAAACGGATGGCACAACCAAGGCAACCACATAGAAATTAAAAGGAAAGACACATCCAGCCAAGCAGACCGAAACAATTGAAACAATTTCTACAGGAAGCATGAAAACAATTTCTACAGGAAGCATGGAAACTAAGTAGCAAAAGGAGAAATCACCTAATATTTTGGCCAGGGAGGCAACAGCTGTGTTGGTTGCCTTAAGCACGTCTCCAAAACAAAAGGGGAAGCGAAAAAGGGAGCCTTCCATATATTTTAAGGCAAGGAGGAGCACGCGGATAAAATCTGGTAGACCCCAACCATAGTCAAAAGAGCCAATTACGATGGAGGACACCACAGCTAAACAAAAGGAACGGTCTCCTTCAAAGGCATCTATCACCTATGAACGGGGAAGCCCGAAAACGTCCACCTGGAGAGAAAGGATTAAAATGATGGACACAAAGACCTCTCTCCAGGATGCTGAGACAGTTCTACAGGAAACGCTGGCTAGACTAAAGGAGACCGAGGAATTGGAAGAAAAGGCAGCTAAGTCATCACAGGAGGAAGAAAAGACTAAGAACATTGTGGAACCAAGCCCCCAACCCAGCTTGGGCTCCTACTATAACGTGTTAGAGGCTGGAAAGATAATTCCCCAAAAATTCGCAGTGCCACTTTTCTTTGCACTAGAAGAAGAGAGAGTGAGGACCCACACTTGGATGAAGATCGCCAAGCCCAAGGGTGTGGCAGATATAGGTCCCTTGGAAGAAAAAATCAAAGAGGCAAGTAAGGAATTGGCTATGGTACGACATGTGTAAAGCAGCCAGCAGGCCAAGCTACCTGAAGAAAATGAGCTGCTTAAACAACAGCTACAGTTACAGGGACACTATAAGGAAGACATGCCCCACACCTTGGGAGAACAATGGCAACAAGAGGAGCCCACAACAGAAAAAGAAACACCTGATGAAAAACAAAGAAGAGATGCATTGCAGGCTGGAATTGAGGCACTAACTAGACAGCTACAAGAGAAGGAATTCCAAGTAGCACAGGAGATACAGTCTCTAAGGCAACAGGTACAAGAGAAGGAGGCCCAACTGGCCTGCATGGCCAGCTGAGCAGTAGAGGCAATGCAATGTAGGTAAGCTGCCAAATCATATTCCTTATACCTTAAGGATTAGTGGTTGCAGTTCCAGATCAACACCTTGGCCCAAAGGGGAACCACTCCATTTCAAAACTACCATCAATTCATGGCTTTATGTGACAGTAGCTCATCAGAGGACAAGGCCAAATTATCAGAGTTCTACCTACACAACTTGGCTCTTCCCAACCTAAATTTGTGGGATCCCAACACTGCGGTAGGAGATGTGCAACTGATGGCCATGGCCTCTTGGCTAAATCATGAAGAAAAGAGAGTAGCAAAGGTCCAAAATGTTATGGACAGGGAACTAAGGGAGCCACTAATGATCAGAGCAGAGCTGGAGGATCCCTCAGCACTAATATACACCCACTAGCACTTGGCCAATGACACTCAGGCCCTACCAAATTACATTGAACGACAAGCTCAAGCCATAGCCCATTCTGAGGACATGGAGAGACAGTTGGGGGATAACTGTGTTCATGCTTGCTCCCGGAGGTGGAATACACTATCCAACAACCTAAAAATAAGAGAATACCACTCCCCAACAAGGATGAGGGAGGCCTTGGCAAGGGTAACCCTCTACAAACAGTCCATGCAGAATCTTCAGGCCAACTGGATCGGCCTCAAGTTCAGTCCTCCCTTGCTTTTGGGGCTGCTAGATGGAGTCAAAGAAGAGGAGGAACACAGGTAGTGGGAAGAAGTGGAAAGAAAAGCAGGATTTCATGACCGTATAGAAGATATCACCTCGGAGGCCTGGGATGTGAGGGAGGTGGTCAAGGCAATCAAGGATGATGAGCTAGATTAGTTGCTCAAAGGATGAGCAACCCATTTAGTAGGGGGGTGATGATGAGCCCCAGAATTGGGTAACTTATTGGGATCATTTTGCCTAATTGTTCTTCATCAATCCACCATTTTTTATAGTTTATGCATGTTTTTTGAGTATATTTATGTTAGTTCAATGAATGAGGATAGTCACTTGACCAAGAAGGCTAACACATTGTTAATGCGAATTTTTGGACAAATTTTGGACCAAGGCCAAGCAATTATGAGCCAGATGATAGCCAAGCATGAAGGAACAAGGGTGAGGATTCGTAGGAAGGGTGTACCTTGCATTAAATGGCCCCTTCCTCGAAATATCCACCCTTAGCTCAGAGTTCATCATGCCATCGAAAAGGATTCCCAAGGGCAGCCGAGCGGTCTTGTGTAAAGTGGTTGATCATTGGCAACTCATAAATAAACTAAAGAATACATCAGTTAACTTAGTGCATGGACAGTTCAATGGAGACAAGTGTTAGAGGTGGGTGAAAGGGTGAGACTACTATCAGTTGTGACTATAGTTGTGCATGAGATTTGCACAATCATTGATTGAGATTGCCAATGAGGATTGTGCAGTACAAGCCAAGGATTTTCGAACTTGAATCTAATCTATTCTCAACTTGGATTGTGCAATAGAGGCAGGCAAACAATGGAGGAGATTTGAACCCGTGACTTGTTCAGATCTGAGCTAGTTTGTGTGTAGCATGAGGAGATAGTACTAAGTACTTGTGAGGAGTATTGTACTATGTATTGTTACATGTTCTCTATCATTATAATATACAGATAGTTCATGGTTTTAAGCTGTATGCTTTCCCCATTACATACTGTGTTGATATGTGTGATTGATGTTTCAATGTGCGCATGCGATTGTTTTTTTAATTCCGCAAATTGATGATCAATGGTAGAGGAGGTTATGTATTATGCATGCATTCCACAAATAGTGTATAATCAGGATAATCTTTGTGAATAAGTGTTATATTATTCAAATTTCTACATCAAGAATGAAATCTAAAGGTGACTTAGGAAAATACCCAAAACAAGCTTCAAAAGGTGAAGTCTTTTTAGAAGAGTGCTTGGCCTGGCTGTAAGCATGCTGAATGTAATACAAGTGCTCATCCCAAAGCTTGGGATGCTTGCTGCAATAACCTCTCAAAAGATGTACTATGGTTCTTTTCACTACCTCTATTTGGCCATCTATTTGCGGATGGAAAGCAGTAATGTTCTTCAACTTGGTGTCCATCATCTTCCATAGATTGGACCAAAAATTCCCAACAAACCTAGAATCCATGTCACTAACAATAGAAGTAGGCAAGCCATAATGAACCCATACATGTTGAAAATATAAATCAGTAGTTTTTTCAGCAGTTATAGTTTTCTTACATGGCATAAGAATACACATCTTGTTGAATCTATCAACTACTACATAAAGATAATCATGCTGCTTTCTAGATAATGGTAGACCTCTTAAAAAATCCATAGAAACACTTTCCCATGGTCTAGAAGGTACTGAAAATGGCGTATATAATCCAATATTCCTATTGGTAGGCATGCTTGTAGCACATAATGAACAACTTCTAATGAAACACACTATCTACCATGCGAGGCCAATAACAATACCTCTGTAAATGTGCCACCGTTTTTCTTACCCCAAAATGTCCAGCAATAAGAGAAGAATGAGCTTCTCTCATGATACTTAGTCTCTCTCCCTGTGGTATACATAACTTGCCCATATGAAACATCAAATTATTATGCAAATGATAATCATTCTCCTCAACATGATTCCCTTCACTCAAGTTAGCGTACACGTCCTTAAAATCAACATCTGATGCATATTGTTCTATGTAGCTCTCATGTACAATAGAATCATTCTTAAGTAAAGTAGTAGCACTAATAATATGCCTTGAAAGAATATCAACAACTTTATTGAAAATACCTTTCTTGTACCTTATTACCAAGTGAAATTGTTGTAGGAAGCCCATCCATCTGAAATGTCGTGACTGCTGCAATTCACTTTGTCACTATAAGTACTGTAAAGGCTGATGGTCGATATGAACAACTGTTTCTTTGTCCATCAAATAGTGTTTCCACTTTTTGACGCTTTGTACCAACGCATACAACTCCTTATCATATGTAGGATAATTCACAACAGCACCATTAAATGTCTCAAAATGAAATGCGATAGGCTTACCATGGTGTAAGAGAAGTGCACCCATGGCATAATCACTAGCATCGGTCTGAATCTCGAATGGCTGTCTCAAGTCTGGTAATACAAGAACTGGAGCTCAACTTATCTTCCTTTCAAAGACTCAAAAGCTTTCTGTTGCTTGCCTCCCCATTGGAAAGCACGCTTCACACTTGTCACTACATGCATAGGAGCTGCTATGGCAAAGAAGTTAGAAATAAACTTCCTCCAATACTGAGCTGCACCCAAAAAAATTCTTACCTTTGTAATGGATTTGGGAGTAGGTCAATTCAAAATAGCTTCTACCTTAGAAGGATCAATTCTCAAAGCACCTCCTCCTACTATGTGTCCCAAATAAACCAAAGAATTCTTTCCAAATTCACACTTTGACATTTTAAGAAATAACTTATTTTTCTTCAAAATATCAAGTACTTTCTTAACATGCATGACATGCTCTTCTCTAGTCTTGCTGAAAATTAAGATGCCATCTAAGTAGACAATAATGAAATCATCAATAAAAGGATGTAAGACATCATCCATTACCTGCATGAAAGTTGCAGGTGCATTGCATAAACCAAACGGCATAACAAGCCACTCAAAAAGTCCTTGTTTGGTTTCAGAAGTTGTCTTCCAAATGTCACTTTCTTCAATTCTAACTTGATGGTAACCAATACGTAAGTCTAACTTAGTGAAATATTTAGCATCTTTCAGCTGATCTAACAAATCATCTATCCTTGGGAGTGGGTAATGATTCTTTACTGTTATATTGTTCAATGCCTTGAAGTCCACACACATGCGCCAAGTTCCATCTTTCTTTGGAATCAACACTATCGATGACCGACATGGCGAAGTTCTTGGTCTTATGAAACCTTTGTCCAACAAATCTTTAATTTTCTTCTTTATTTCAACATTCTCCATGATATACATGCGGTACATGCCTATGTTAGGAAGATGACAATTTGGATGTAAATGGATTTCATGTTGAATCTCCCTTTTAGGAGGCAAACATGTTGGTTCCTGAAACATCTCATGATGTGCATCAACTACATCATATAAATCTTATTTAAGCTTCGAATCACAATTTTCAAATGGCTCATGATTCACATCAACCTTAGGCTTGATCATAAGAAGTACAAAACTCTTACTTGAATTAACTAGCCTTTTTATCTGTCCCGCATTTCCCATCGCTATATTTGCCTTCTTGCGATGTGCCCTGACAATGTATTCCTTGCCATCTTTGAAAAGATGATATTTATTTTCATGGCGATGGAAGATTGCTTTCCTGTCAAATAATTAAGGACTTCCCAAAACAATTCCTGATATATCAAGCGGTACTACATCAAGTTCAATTGTGTCAATAAAGTGTGCAGTAATTGCAAAGTGCAATATGCACTTTCTTGAGACTTGTAAGTTTGCATGCTTGCATATCCACCCAAGTGGATAAGGCTTTGGATGTGGAATGGTCTCAAGTTTAAGTTGTTTGACCAAGTCTTCTGATATGAGATTTGCTTGTGACCCCCTGTCAAATCGTGTGGCAATTTTTGTATGTTTTAAGACTACCCTCACATGGAACAATTCAATTCTTTCTTCCTCATTAGGAGCTTGTACATGACAGTTTGAAGTACTAGTGCTTGCTTTAGTTTCAATTTCATTTCCCTTCATACTTTTCAAACCCATGGCTGCAATTTTGGTTTCATCCCCTGAATCATCACCTAAATCTTGAGGTGTAGTTGTAGTAGCTGTAGTTTTCTTCTTTCCTTTGTGTTTGTTAAACTGATTTCTTTTTTCAGGATAAAGTTTCCAACAATTTTTCTCTTCATGGCCTTCTCTTGAACAATGTTTACATATCACTTTCTCACCCTCCTTTTTTATAGATGTATTCTTTTTTCCTTTTCCCTTAAAGGTTTTCTCTTTGTTTTTCCCCTTAAAAGGCTTGTTTATACCCTCATCAAAAGTGTTTTTCCCTCTTGTCTCTAAATGCATAGCTTGTACACAAACTTTGTTTAGACTAGTAGGATTGAACATAAGGATAGCATGTTTAAGATAGATGTGCAAACCACCTATAAATTTCAGCAAAGTGTCTTGACTTTTTAAGTCTACACCTAATAAAAGTGCTCTTCTCCTAAACTCTTGGGTGTAGTCTTGAACATTTTGTCCCTTTAGTTGTCTAAATTTTTGCCAATTCATTATAGCCTTTTGTAAATGTGCAAGATGATAAAATTGCTTCTTAATTGCGGAAATAAATTCAGTCCATGTTAAAGTAATCTTACCATGTTTCTTAATTTCATCCTTGGTCTTGGCTTCCCACCATACAAACGCTGCTCCATCCATTCTTAAAGAGGCTAACTGAATATTAGTGTCGTCATACTGTAAGTTCTGTACCCTTAAATAGACTTCCAATTACCTTATCCAGTTGTCAAGTTTCTCTGCATTGACTTCACCATTAAACATGGGTAATTCAAATTTAACATCTAGCTTTAAAAATGGACTTTTCCCACAAGATTTAACCTTATGAGATTGATTTACCGAGGTAGAGGATGACGATGTAGAGGAAGAGGATGATGATGTAGAGGAAGAGGATGACGATGTAGAGGAAAAGGATGACGATGGGGATGGTGGATCACCATTTCCTCCATGTCCTTTCTTTGAATTATCATCACCTTTCTTTCCTCTTGAAGAGCCCTCTCCTTCTTTCTGATGCTTAGACCCTTCTCCAACCAACCTATCATTCCTTTCCTGGTATAATATTCTTACCATCTCAGTCATGCCCAAAAAAGATTTTCTGAATACCCATTCTTCTTCTTTTGGATCCATGTCTTCAGGAACTTCTCCTTCCCTTTCAAACATACTTGAAGCTTCTTCTAAGGCTATTGAGGGTGAATTATAAGGTGGATATAATGGCACCTTGGCCCTCCTTGGTTGAGGATTATCTTGTGCTCTAACCAATTGTCCTTTCCCTCTTTGAAGTTTAAGCCTAGTAAGCATTAAAACTTGCAAAACAGTCAAATATATCTTTGCACAAAACTAATACTCAAAACTTGAGCTCTGATACCATCTGATATGAAAATGAAACTACTTGTATTTTCTATTCAAGGTATTCATTTCCATTAAATTATATGTGAAAATTGTTACTCATGTCTTGCAATTGAAACAAAGTAGTTTTGGTAAATTTCTGAGACTTATCTGTGAAGGAGTATTATTTCATTTTACTGTTTAGCATATTAAATCTAAAAAACACAGAAATGAGTTCAGAACACAGAAAACAGTAAATATTGGCTCTTGTTTCACCTGCAATGGTTAACCATAGCCCAATACAACTCCAACACTCCATAGGCCCTGATGGCTCTCCAAGCTTCTTTGTTGAAAAAGTACCTGAAGATCAACTCTGTTGACTCTACAACCTATACCATTGGCTCTGGAATTCTCAAAATACTCGAAATCAAAAAACAATTCGCTCCAAAAGGTTCTCTCTACTGAAAGTTATGATCACCTGAAGTTTTGTCCAAGTTGGCCTAAGGAAACTCCACCAAAAGTGGACTAACTGGAGTTAACTGGCCGTTAAAATTGGCAAAAGTGCCAAATTTGGCATTCCACTAGCCTTGACTGTCAGGATGACCGTAACCGTTAGCGGAGTCTGCGCGCATGTGACCACGTGGACCGGGCTGCATATAAGGTTGGTGGTTACGGGTTTGTTAGCGTCACTGTTGGCAGAGACAGCAGCATGTGACCAGGCTACGGGACCGCTGGCGGGTAACCGCTATGGTCTACCCCAAAACTAAAACTGTTAACATTCAAATAACATTTTTTCCCATTAGTTGTTAAGAACTAACGCATAGCCGAGACAATTAAGACCTTGTGCTTGCCCTTGAGAGGTCACGAGTTCGATCCTGCTCGACCTCATAAAAATTCTTGACATGCCAATTCAGGGCCACATGGTGGCCCTTGATTGGTCAAACAAAACGAAATATTCCAACGAATATTTTGGAGAATATTCCAGGGAATATTCCTCGAAATATTCTTCTTCTTTTTATTTTTTCCAAAATTCAAAAATTTGCAATTTACTGGGCATTTTTAAAATGCGATAACTCCTCCATATGGTGTCAGTTTTTCGAACCGTTCATGGTGCCAGAATTAGGATGATGATATCTATCCATTCATTCTAGTTTCAACCAATTTTGAGCAGTTCCAATTTTGAGCATTTTCTTCACTTGGAACATGATTACCTGATCACTAGCATTCAACTCACAATACAAATAACAATATATACTAACCTTAAATGCTAAGAAAAGCAATCACAATCTAACCATAATTTTCCAATAGAATTAACTTGGAAGTAGACCATTTTATTCCTCCCAACCGTAGAATTGTTTCTTCCCAGTTCACCCCCGAGTAGAGATTTCCTTTGCCAAGATATCAACAACCTGTTGATTCTTGCAATATGCATTTTATGTTTTTTCCATGTGGGATTTTTCTACAAGCAACGTCCTGCTTTTGGGGGTTGTTGTTTCAACCAAAAGCTTTCTTTGAACCTCAACAATGCTTTATACCAATCCGAACTTAGCATTTATCTCCAGCTAAGATTTTAATGGATCTTTCTCTCCCATCCATTAAATTTATCGAGAATTCTTTTTCTAGAATTCTGATCATGGAAAGGTTGTCATAGTATTATCTCTATTAGAAATCTGATGAGAGTGAGAAATATTGTACACACAACACAAATCACACACCTTATATTTTATTGATCTCAAGGGTTACATATTTATAGTATCTAGATCACTAGAATTGACACATAAAGATAGTTATTGTGACTCACACATAATAAAATGAATACTTCTAGATTTACACCTAAAGACTCACAATGGAAACTCACACATTACATGGAAGCATTACTTCCAACATCCTTCCTTAATTCTTACATGGAAAACATTGAAAACAAATATTACAACAATAAATAAATATATGTCTGATTGGCCTTCATCAACACCCACATCCACTCTGGAATCTCACAAACACTACTCTTTCACCACCACATCTTTGATTTATTACTTGAGCTCCATTTAAAAGGTAACCGCCTTTGACCATCATTAATGAACTTTGTAAGATCAACAATATTGACAACTCGGCTCGTCGGGGATTTCGCAATAAGAGCCATTAAGTAATGAACCATCCTATGGACCAACCACCATCTGTCAGATATTTCACTTTTCGTTAACTGTTAGTTGATAGGATGGAGGTCTGGATATTGAATGTGCTCAAGAGTTGATCAAACAATTTGACCTTACACAATAATTGATGTTTTGGACACTAGTACTTCCAGTTTAAGAACCACCACTCCTTTTTATAACAAATAAAAATACACAAACACCAACACCACCTGTCACACTTTTTTTTTAAGAAACAATATTAGGACCATTCCACCATCAAATATTTGACAGTCAAATCCACCATCACTTTCACCTTACGCACAAATTATAATTTAGGACTCCCGCACTTTCTTTAGGATGCCATTAGAATAATCACCTCCATTGTCATGGTGCTAATATGTGGCTTCAACAAGCCTCTACCTCAGTTTGACTTCTAGTGTAGTATGCTTCGACATTCAATTTTTCCCAAATCCAATCCAAAGTTTCTTGTACAGTGATTCCAATTTGAACCTTAACCCAATCTTAAAGACTTCATATTGTCCCACCGTTTTAGCTGACTTCTTACTTAGGATTTTACGTTCCTGGATTTGACCTCCACATGATAATTGTAGGTTTTGAGAAAGATAGAGGAGAAGTAGGCGAGAATCAAACTACTAACACAGTGGGCTTGCGACGGAAGTTGTGGCGTGATGCCCATTGGGTTGTTTGCGAGTGTGGGGAAGATGGGTGATGGGGTTAGAATGCCTCCCTATTGAGGGAAAAAGTCCCCTAGGGTTTTGGGTCAACACCCTAGCAGAGCAGAGGTTATCTACAGTAAGAAACAAGCATTCCACACAACCATGATACTTAAATAAGAAAACTATGTGAAGAGAGGTGCACTTGGGGGTCCTTCGTTCAGGTAGATCCAACCAGGGTTCAAACCCTCTTGGAGTTCCTCTCGATCCTTGAACCTGTAAAATAGCCAATTCAAAGAAGCATAGGAATATATGGACCAAGCATCATATAGAAATCAACTTCATAACATATTGAAAGATGGTTAGTTATACAATTGAAACAATTATTCATATGTGAACCATAACAATAACATCATATGCATAAAGAAGATTGATTTTGGGAACAAGAAAAATGTTTCTTTATTGCAGATAACTAAAACAAAGCAAGGAATGATATCACCTAAATCTTCTTCTTGTTGGCTCCAAGCGGAACCGTCCTTTGGATCCATCCAATCCCAAGTTTTCAAAAGGCTCCTTCCATGACTTACACAAAGATATATCAACTAGTGAAATGACATCATAACTCAAGGAAACAAGAGTTTCCTGTAGTGGGGGAAGTGTTGGAAGCACGAGGATCTTAAGACCTGATTAGGGATAATCTCAGCAGAGTAATTTTCTCTCTATTCTCTCCTCCTTTAGGCCTTCCCACTGAAGCCTTTTTATACTTCTCCCAAAGTAGTTTTCTAGTTGGGAATTTGTTGGGAACAGTTGGGCCATGGGAACTAAAGGTAATCAACAGGTAAAATCCATGATCTCCACCCGAAATTAAGGAGATTTAATTTTTTTTAAGTGTTTTAAGACATATACGCGGGTTGGGTATACATTGACCCGCGTACACACGCATTTAGCTCAGGGCAATGTCACGTACAAGGAGTAAAGCACTGTTTTTTAAGTATTTGGACCAGGTCTTGAAGGAGTGGTTTCCCTAGGACATAAATGTAGCATCAAAAATATCAAGGGTGATATTTGGAGCTATAACAGATGCCCCCTAATATATGAGGTCAGAAGGGGTACATGATGGCCGAAATGTATTAAGTACATGGAAAG
>APFE030495280.1:0-24845 GCA_000404065.3 Pinus taeda | reverse complement strand
GGCCTTCAAGTCATTTCAACACACTTGGGATCTCTTCCTCTCTCTACTTGTCTTTGGGTTTTAGTAAGAGGAGAGATCCTAAGGAATAATGCTGCCCTGATCCAGAGGACAAAAAGCTGGAACTACTGGAAAAGCCCGAAAAGCCGGAACTACCGGAAAAGTAGGAAATGCCGGAAAAGCAGGAACTGCCAGAAAAACCGGAAAAGCCAAAATTGCCGGAAAATATGGAACCTTAGTTACAAAGAATTTGAAAACCCTAGCTTAGTTAAGGAGATCCGATATGCAAGAGTCACTCCAACACATCCTCTAGGGCAAGATGTCCTCTTTTCATTTTCTTCTCAAACAAATGTACCCTATGGTTTTTGTAGAAATTTGCACCTGTATATCCCTCCTGGTTTCAGGTTTGGTTTTTACATCAAGGTCAATGCCCTTCCCATCATGATTAGAAGATGATATAAACTTGAATTTAAATTTCAAAAGGAAACAAAAGTGATCTACTCTACTTTTCACATTTGCTGAGAAATCACACAAGCATTTATGAAATTTGGATACAAGAAATTTTGGTTAAGCTAACCTTGGAGAAAACCTCAAAGGGAATGTTGAAATTCATTTGCACCCTAGGTTGGTTTATGACTAGACTAGCACATAAACACACTAGGAGTGCTCAACGATGAACGACTTTGCACAATGGAATATGTCAGCAGTGAACTCAATAACAATACAAAAGATATATGGGCTCAAAACCTGTTCTTATCAGTCCATCAATAAAACAATCATAGGGCTCTTGTACTAGGGACCATGGCCCTTCAGAAACCCTAATACAAACTAGTATACACAATATACAATAACATACAACCAGGGCTTGGGGTCTAATCCTTTGTGTTAGCACTCTGTGATTTTTCCCTAGGCTGAAAAAGAATTCTAGAGCTAACCACAAACCACTTTAGGCCAAAATCTAGCGCTTCTAGCCTAGAGAGGGCTCTCTCACTTAGGTTACTCAACAAATATGATATTAAGCTAGGTAATAAGCTCAACAAGGTTTGATTTTTTAAGGGTCTGTTGATGAGAAAAGAGAGATCCATTGGGCATGGAGTCATGTGAAATTAGTTTTTTGTCTTGTGATATGATAGAAAAAGAGAGGTTTTTTCCACAAGGGCAAGGTACGTAGCTTCAGTGGTGGAATTTAGGTCAAGTCAATGCGAGGGGTGAATATAGAAAAGGTGAAAGACAACACATTAGAGCATAAAACCATGGATGAATTCTAAAATGTTGCTTTAAGCTGAAAACATTGATAACTTGGCAAAACCAAAACAGAGCACCATTAAGAAGTATTCTGGATCAAACATCTAGTTTTTTCCAAGAAAGGAGATACACATGTAAGGGATGTAAACACACAAGATAACTTACAAGATCAAAGGAGCACAAACCACCAAAATTCTGACATTTCCTGTAAATCACCTTCTATTTCATTCATTCACTGGCAAAGCTTTTAGAAAAATACAGTGCACAAAAGTCCTTCTCTAATCTAACCAACAAAACCACTTATCATGCTTTTGATCTCTTTATACATCATGGACGATTCGATCTCCTACCCTAGGTGGTTGAAATCATTGACCAAAACACACTTCTAACTAGATACATAAAAAATCTGGTGCATATACTGAAAAATAAGAGTAGTTTTCTTTACAACCAATCCAAGCCTAAAACATCACTAACCTGGAATATTGATAAATAAACATTAAATACAACTCCTAAGATAATTTGCCACCTATATACATGATATAAACCACTTTAGAAGTCAAAAATTCAAAATCTGAAATGAAAAATGTTAACTGTCTAGATTTGTAGTGCATAGCCAGTTTCACAGCAAAATGAAGTAGCCTCCATGTTTTGTACGGTTGCATCCCCCTTCTGTGAAAATGAAGCAAATGGGTATGCTTCAAATACCTCTGTGATGGTGCTGAACCACTTAAGTAAGATTCAAAAATGCGTGCAGATCTCCTTTTGACCTGTTCCCCACTTTTGCAGCAAGACTGTCTATTAAAATTCATAAATTGGAATCCCTACTGCAACAACTGATGATATTTCTGCTACTTGTTAGATTCACATAGGCAAGTTATTTGCAGTTTCCTACGACAAACATTGAAATACATACACTGCAACCTACACCATTTAAAATAATATGTCGAAACAAGAAACTGAACAAGAGAAAGATACAACACAAACGACAGTTATTTTTGGACAAATGTCCCCACAAAAACCAAATGTGGGAAAACCGGTGCAGCAGATCTGAGGATTTTTATTATTAAGCAGAAGTTATTTCTAAATACAAAATCTGGATGCCTTGCTGGCAATCCAGTACAAAGAATATCACTCAACAGAAGAAATTAGTGAGATTACCTCACTCTACACTACAAGTCCCGGTTGATATGACAACTGAATCAACGAGTCCCCGACTACTTTTGCACTGCTGCTACACAGTCACAGCATGGGCCTGTATCACAACCTCTAAGGCCTTGTGTCACCTCTTGCTGGATCGATTTGCTCTTAGGAGTTGACTCCAACCCTCTTGACTCAGAATGTCAACCTCAACAAATTTCAAATCTCTGCATGGAAGGCTTCTGTGCTGCTTTGCATGGGCCCTTCCTGGCTCCGCGTCACCCTCCCTAGGCACTGCGTTGCCTCCTCTTTGTCTCTCTCTGCCTTTGTTGAGTATTCTTGGCTCTGAAGAAGGTCCTCCATCCAAAACTCTCTCTACCCCTCTCTGCGTGATCACCACAAAATCACTGCGCTGCCTCTAGCTTCAACAATTCGATGACTGCTCAACTCTATGTGTGGCTTCCAAGTGACCCTCAAGCCTCCTTAAATAATCTTCTCGTTGACATTCAACAACCCAGATTAGAAGCTAATCAATGGATAAGATCATTTTTGCTTGATCCTCGTCTTCTTCAAGAAATTACATCCGCAGTTAGATTAATACCCATTAATTATTTTAATTTCCTAAGTTTAGACTTAAGGACCCATTAAAAATAATTAATTATTTTTATAAAATTGTCTCCAGGTGGAATTTCCCAAATCAATTTTTGGGCTCTTTGGAATACATGTGCCCAAGCCTCCCTACAAGATTTGAGACTTACAGCACATCCGGTGCTACCAAAAATAAACACTCCCTCTTAGCGAGGAATGTGCTCTAACAATGCCTCCCACTGAAGCATCACCCTAATTTCATAACATTGTCCTCTGTGTTGTTGATGTCTGGCATACTGTCCACCAACTACTGCGTTGCTGCTGCAATTGTACTGCTACTGACACTATCAATACTGTATCCGTACTACAACCTCCTCTGAATTTTTGTATCCGTGCTGCTGCTGGCACTGCCAACTGCCCCTGCATTGTAAGTTGTTTCTGCTACTGCATCAACGACGGAAAAACATCCCAACTTACTGAACAAGTGTTCAGCATAGATGCATCTCAATGCTGAAGATCTGATTGCTGCTAGTCCCACACTATCCTTCTGAAGCAACTGCGTTGTTGCTGCTACTGCACTGTGCCTCCCTGCATTTCTGCAACTCTGCACAACGCTGCTCAGACTTGGCATTCTGGCCACTGCGCCTGTCGCTTCGACACTCCTCTACACCAACTAACATTGATCCATCCTGCTACTTTTGATCTGGGCTCCCGTAGCAAGGAATTGATCCGAGGTGGGCTCCTTAAGGATCCTGCCCATCTGTAGCTCTTTCGAACTACAACTCTAAATTATCCCACTTCCCTCCTAGAGGTATCTCGACTATCATGGGAAACTCCTCCTCCTCAATCTTTGCGGGCGCAGCTTTTGGATCGTGCTTCTCATCTTTTCCCTTCTTCTTGAGAGGACACTGTGTTGGGTAGTGACCCATTTCACCACACTTGAAGTATTTGATCTTCAAGACATGCTTTTTCCACCTTCACTGCTCCTGCCGCCCCTTGGATGCAAGGGCTGCATTGTTTTCCTCCTCCTTGGGCTTCGATCCACTGCTGCTGCTTTCATCAACCTTACACTTGATTAGATCTCTCCTTAGCTCTTCTTGCTTGAGAGTTGCCCACATACTATCCCAATCTGGCAAAGCTGCCCTACCCAGAATGCTTTGGACAAAGACTTGTCACTCTTTTGAGGAACAACTGCCAACTCGTCCCGGGTCTCCTGAAGCTTTGTGAGGAACCGATCAATGTGCTCCCCCTTTTGCATCTATGCAAATCTAAGTTTCTGCTCTAAGTACACCTTCCGCTGCTCGGAAGATCCTTGATATAACGTCGCCAAGGCATTCCACATCTCCTTAGCAGTCCATCTACTAGCGATGTGACAGACCACATAATCCTTTACTCCATCAAGAATCATCCTCTTGGTCTTCACTATTTCTCCCTTGTATACTTCAGCTGATCTGGATCCGCGGGCTCAACCACCACGCTGTCGACATAGACCTTGAGAAAATATTCATCTAGAAGGCATGACATCCTTGCCTTCTAGATCACATAGTTGGATGCTCCATCCAACCTGTCCTGATCTCTCAGTTCACTGGCTGCCATCTCTGCCAAATAGAAAGTCAAACTGCTCCTCTCTGCTTCTTACTGTTGCTGCTTAGCCAATAAGAAAACGAACTTCTTGGCGGGAAGTTTGCTGAGGAAAAATTCCCTCACTGTGCTTCTTTTCTCTCTTCTAACGATTATTTTGCCCAGCAAACTGCCTGCAGAAAAACTGTGTCCTACCAACTCTTTCCTCACGCTGAGGCTGCTGCACTGCTCTCTCTGACATGACAAGATTTCGATTTGGAAGCCCTTCCTCTCTGTCGACTCACTCAGAAAGAGACTTCCCTCGAAAATTCAGCCCTCCTGGCCTGGATTGCACAATCCCTCTGGGGATTGGCTGCTCCCTGCAACTATTCAATCTCCTTCTCTGCTCAGCGCTGGTTTCTTTGGCTTTGCTCTTCTTGTTTCACCTGTAGCTCCGATACCATGTGAAAATTCCTAAATTGGAATCCCTACTACAGCAACCGATGATATTTCTCCTACTTGTTAGATTTACATGAACAAGTTATTTGCAGTTTCCTACGACAAACATTGAAATACATACAGTGTAGCCTACACCATTTAAAATAATATGCAGAAACAAGAAATTGAACAAGAGAAGATACAACACAAATAACACAGTTATTTTTGGACAAACATCCCTAGAAAAACCCGATGCTGGAAAACCAGTGCAACAGATCTAAGGGTTTTTATTATTAAGCAGAAGTTATTTCTGAATACAACCTTTGGATGCCTTGTTGGCAATTCAGTATAGAGAATATCACTTGGCAGAAGAAATTAGTGAGATTACCTCACTCTAATCTACAAGTCTCGACTGATCCGACAATGGAACCAACGAGTCCCCGACTACTTCTACGCTGCCCCTACGCAGTCACTGCGTGGACCTGCGTCATAGCCTCTAAGGTCCTGCGTCACCTCTTTGTTGGATCAATTTGTTCTTAGGGGCTGACTCCAGCCCTTCCGGCTCAGAACGTCAACCGCCTTAGCAAATTTCAGACCTCTGCCTAGAAGGCTTCTGCAGAGCTCTACGTGGGCTCTTCTTGGCTCTATATCACCCTCTCTGGGCACTGCGCTGCCTCCTCTGTGTGTCTCTTTGCTGAGTATTCTTGGCTCTGGAGAAGATCCTCCAGCCAAAACTCTCTATGCCCCTCTCTTCGTGATTACCACGAAATCACTGCGTTGCCTCTGGATTCAACAATTCGATCTGACTGATAAACTCTGTGTGTGTCTTCCAAATGACCCTCAAGCCTCCTTAAATAATCTTTTCGTTGACATTCAATGGCCCAGATTAGAAGCTAATCAATGGCCAAGATCATTTTTGCTTGATCCTCGTCTTCTTCTAGAAGTTACACCCCACAGTTAGGTTAATACCCTTTAAGTATTTTAATTTCCTAAGTTTAGACTTAGGGACCCATTAAAAATAATTAATTATTTTAATTAAAGTGTCTCCGAGTGGAATCTACCAAAACACTTCCTGGGTTCTTTAGAATACATGTGCCCAAGCCTCCCTGCAAAATTTGAGACTTGGAGACTGCCCTCATGACAATAAAGACTTCCAACTTCACTATCCCACTAGTATCAGAATTTATATAAAAAGTGCAACAAGCTCCTTGTTGCCTTTTTGCAAATTTCATCAAAATTTAGCTCTTTTCTAATCTCTTGAGCCAAAAAACAAATCTTCAGAGCTGCGTTGAGCTTTCCTGCTGGAGATTCACTTTTGTATGGGCCTCTGCAAGTACATCTAACTTGCTCCTTTTCCTCTTCCTTCCATATTCCTTGACTTCAGTGAGCTTCTTCTTCGCCAACCTGAGTCTTCCTTTTAGGACCAAGTTCTGTGTATATAGATTTCTCACTTGCCTATGCGGAGGCAGGGTCCACTTAAGCTTGTATTTGGCCTTATTAAGGATTGGTTCAACAACTTGTACCTGCTTAAACAAGGTCAACTTATCCCTATGATTCTTCTCTGCAAGTTGATCTACTTGTTGTTTTACTCCTTCAAGCTGTTCCAATAATTTCTCAAATTCCCTCTGCTCATAAAAAACAATCTTCTATTCAGTTTGAACAGTCTCCACTACTTGCATTTGCACCTTAGCAACAAACCTAGTTCTAGGTCTCCTTGGCTGCTCAATTGCCTTCTTCAACTCTTCAACATCAATGCCTATTTTGCCTTTGCGTTTGGCAACATGTGCTAATTTTTCCTTTGATGGCTCTCCTTCACTAGGCTGAATAGTTTCTTGTGATATTTTATGCCTAAGTTCCCTATTCTCCTGCTGCAAGTATGCTATTGTCAAATGGGCCTTGTCCAACTAATCTTGTAACTCTCCAATTTTTTGGTCCCTTTTATCAATTTCCACTTCCTTCTGTGTGCTCCCTGATTCCATAACTTGAATAGGTGAAGATGGAGGATTTACAGGCAATCTCTTGCCGCAACTGTTGATCTTGGTAACCTTGCCACCTGTTCTACCTTAGGTGAGAAATATATCTTCTTAGCACTTTTCTTATGAATTGATTTGTTTTTAGTCAAAGGCTTTTTGACTGAGCTTGCTGCTGTAGGTGAAGCTTCTTTAATCACAACTGAAGGAGTGTCTTTCTTTGTCTTTTGACTGTTTGAAGATTGTGCTAGCCATCCTGAAGAAACTAAAAGATCTTGCCATGACTGCTTCTTCTTTCCAAGCTTCTTAATTACCAACAATTTAGTTAATGAAAAATGAAACAAACTTACTTCAACTTGACTTCCTTCTTTTTGAACTTGGTCAACCATCTTACATAGACTCCTAAACAGATAATAAGGAATATTCAAAGATTTCTTGTTACTAAAATGCATTAAGAGCCTAATATGATAGTGATACACTTATTGAACCTCCCTTCACATGTGAAGTACCTTTGAATCACCTCCAATAGTTTACTATGGTGATCTTGTAAATAACTCCCTGGAACAACAGGATCATACCCTTTTCGGTGTTTTGGCTTGAGAAAGTCCTTGAAATCAACCAAATGAAAATCCATACCTTTGAACCATTCTTCTCCACTCAAAGGGATCTTAGTGGCCTCAACTATTGATTGAGCTGACACTGGAAAAGTTAGACTTCCCACCTTTGCTTGCACACCATCAATACCCCTAGCAAATTCCTTTGTCAACTATAAATGATACCCCTGCATTTTCTCACAGAATCTCATACACCCTACTTGTTCAAAATCCATTCTAATGGATGGATCTGCATTGATGGCTGTAATATCCTGTGGTTCAAAACATACAATGGCTCCCCCTATGTGCTTTTTGTCTTTTGGAGTTGACATAGTTTCTCTTTTGCAACAATGAATAATTTTAGGGTTATGAGCAACTTGTATGTGTAACAATGGAGGTGTTATGGTATTTAAAATCTTCTAACAATGACTTAAGATATAATCCAACAATTACACCAAAACTCACAATTGCAGACTTTCTCAGGCAAACCCTATAGAACTTGGAATCTCATAACTATTGGCAAGAATTTAAACTAGGGACAAACGCAGTGCACAAGCTAGAAACGCAGTGTTGAAGAAATTTGACTTTTTAAACACTTTTGAGCATAAACTTTAAGGGAAACAACTTTGTTATAGTTTTAAGACCAAGGAACCTATTGCATGCAAGGGTTCATTGTTAATTTTAGATAACAATGGTATGTTCTATGCTTTAGCACAATTTACTTCAATGTTCCTTATCAGTCTGTTATACAGTATTTTGTCTCACTCCCAATCTCATATCCTGAAGTATTGCATTTTGTGTCGTCAATGTCGCAAGTGTTGTAGAGTGATGAAAGCTGTCGCAAACAATGTATTCACCATGAAACATGTTTGGAACATCCTTGAAGAAAAGGAAGAAAATTTGCCTTGAAAGCATTTTGAAGAGCTTGTCAAAAACCTCGTTTTGCAAGCTTTCATCACTCTGCGACACTTGCGACATTGATGACACAAAGTGCGACACTTCGGGATACGAGACTGGGAGTGTGACAAAATACTGTATAACACAACCCAATGATAATTTCCAACTATATTAAGTAGCAATCACATTAACTTAAACACATTGACAGTAAATGCAGATAGAACATAAAAACATGTACAAAAGACAAGCCAAGACGAGAGGACACAAGATATGGCTGATGCCAGGGAAAAACCCCAATGTTGGGAAACCCTTTGATCAAATCTTCCTATTATTCTTCAATAGTTCACCAATAAGAGAGCGTACAAATATCAAATTAACTTGCCCAAAACAGTTCTGTCAAATCAACGGTCAACTGTAGCCCTAACAAGAAAGTCAACGTTGGTCAAAGCAGCGCCAAAATGTCCTCCAAGCAACTTGGTCAACAACAGATAAATTTGACCTTCCAAGAGAGTCAAAGTCAGCCCAAAATAGATCGGTCAAACCAGTGAAAGAAGAGAAAATACTGCCGTAAATTCTACAGTCTGAAGTCAACATTGAAGTTGAACCAGTCAAACTGTCCCAATCACCTCGATTTTTGTGCCAATGAGTGCGGCCTCTAAAAATCGAAATTCTGCCCAAGAAAACGCAGTCAATGCTGGTCAAAGGCACCCTGGTCAACGCTGTCTTTTTTCTTGAAATTTTCATCCAGCAAACTAACTCAGAAATTCGGCCTCCTGCTACACGTGCGAAGAAGGGAAGGCTACCCCCAATCTGTACAAAACAATCAAGAGAGGAAAGAGAGAGATATGTGATGAGATGAGTGATGTCCAAATGAGAGAGAAGTCACTCCTATTTATACACTTCGTTTTGAGTGAGGAGACACATCTATTAGGCTTCATGAGCTTACACTTGACTAAGGTCGACCTTGACAATTTGTGCATGAGAGAATAAATTCAAAACTCCATTTCTGCTTGTCAGAATGAGATGATCCTTGTATTAAAATTGTACCTCTCGAAAAGAGGAATCCAATGTAATAATCATCTCCATCATATGAGCTGTCCTAAGGTAGAATTTGGCCCTAGTTGCCAATTTTAACACTCCCTCTCAACTATGGAGAATTCCACCTGCCAATCCATTTGTCATCATGCCATCCTGTCATCTTGTACCATCCCTGTCATCACTGCCTTGCTTTGCTCTGCTCTGCTGAACCATGAAATAATAATAAAGAAGAAGTGATTGAGAATGAGTCATAAGATCACACCACTCTCTATTGACAAAAGTCAGTCTTTGATCCTAGATCAACTTTTTGAACACCATGCATCCTAGTCATAGGGAGTACAATAGTATACGATGCGTCCAGCGGTAGTGCTATTGTCCTTAACCGTCTTTTCCCAACTCATTGGCTAGATGAGAGGTACTTCCCATGAGTCCTAGACTCTATGTGTAGGATGTGTGATCGAGCATCAACATGAGAAGATGAACCACTCATCCTGATCATATGCCATAGGAGAAGGTGAACCACTCATCCTATGCATATGTCAATTGTAGGGGAAGGTGAACCACTCACCCTACACACATGTCAACCATAATGGGGTATCACAGTGGAAGGTGAACCACTCACCTTGTATCTAGCACACCACTAGGAGAAGGCGAACCGCTCACCCTATGGTCACTCATAGCTCCAAGAAGTACCCCAAGCCCATAGGAGCTCTCAGAGAGCTCAATGTCCAATTCATATGGGACCCTTAGAGGAGGGTCGTTCCACGACTCCAAGTCTCTCACGGAAGGTTAAGAATTTGACCCTTCCCCAAAGGCTTTGTGAGAATGTTTGCGGCCTGCTCATCTGTCCTGATGTGTTGGAGCCTTATTGCTCCCCGTTGTACCATATCCTAGATAAAGTGGTACCTGATATCAATTTGCTTGAAGTGGTCGTGGAACATGGAATTCTTTGTTAGGCAAATCCCACTCTGGTTGTTGCAGAGGATCACAGTGGTATCTAGCATGTGCTCAAATAGCTCATTGAAGATCCTCAACCAAACCGCTTCACAATAGGCCATACTTGTAGCAATATATTAGGCCTCGGCGGTGCTTAGTGCAACTGATTTCTGCTTCCTGCTCATCCACGATATAGAAGCAGACCGCAAAGAGAAGCAACACCCAAACGTGCTCTTACGATCCAACACAGTGCCAACCTAGTCAACATCTGAATATCCATGTAGCCTTAAGTTCGCGGTAGTGTATCTCAGTCCATAATGGATTGTGCTTCGGAGATATCTCAAGCAATTCTTAGTAGTAATTCAATGAATGTGATGAGGCTCAACCATAAATTGACTCAATGTGTTCACAACGAAGCATATGTCAGGACGAGAGTTGACCAAGAACATTAGGGCCCCCACAAGTTGACGATACTTGGAAGGGTTTGCTAATTTGGGTCTAGCAACACTTCCACATAGCTTCTTAAAGTTGAGTTCCATTGGATTAGTCATGGACTTGCAGTCCACTATCCCACATCTCTCAAGTAGTTTCACAACGTATTTTCCTTGAGAAAAGGAAAATCTCACTTGGCTTTTGCCAGACCTTCAATCCTAGGAAATAGTGCATCAGACCTAAGTCCTTCATCTTGAACTCTGAAGCCAACTCCCTCTTGCATTGATGAATGAGAGGGTCATCACCTGTCAGAAAGAGATCATCCACATAAAGGACTAGAATGAGAGGTCTGCCCTTTTCAACCTTGAAGTATATGTTCGGGTCAGCGTTGCTATTTGTAAATCCTAGCTTCATAAGATAGCTATCAATCCTTTCATACCAAGCCCTAGGGGCTTGCTTCAACCCATAGAGGGATTTCTTCAACCTTGATACATGTGTCTCATGATCTTGAACTTCGAACCCCTCAGGTTGTTCTATATAGACTTCCTCTTTGAGCGAGCCATGTAAGAAGGCAATTTTGACATCCATCTGGTGTAGGCTCCATCCTTGCGAAGCAGCAAGGGCTATGATCAAACAGATGGTGGCATATCGGGCAATCAGTGCAAATATCTCATCATAGTCTACTCCTTCCTTTTGAGAGAAGCCTCGAACAACAAATCTGGCCTTGAACTTTTCAGCACTCCCATCAACTCTATGTTTGATCTTGTAGAGCCATTTTGAAGTGACCACTGAGTTGTACTTGTTGAAGAAAGTGTAACTAGGTTCAGTATTTACAAATGTAATTTTGATCTTTGTACTTGTCCATAAAAAGAAATATTATTTTTGTAAATTATAAGAATGATTTTCTTGCTCATTTCATAGGTCTAGGAATGTCAAAGAGATAAATTCATGTATAAGGAGCTCTTCTTGAGCCTATGTGTAAATGTATACTAGTCTAAACAATCCTCCAAGACAAGCACAAAAAGAAGTTTGCAAGCTAAACGATGAAGAAGAACAATTATGTCGGCGTCAATACAAATATAACTGTCAATTCGGCTCATAAAAGGTGACACACTGGTTCAGTGGACATGTCAGCTTATTTATGGAGACATAACCACTATAAATAGGTGTGTAGATTCACCACAGAAGCTCAAAAATCTCGGACTTCTCTACAATCTCGGATGGGTACAGGAGGTGCAGGAATATCAGATTAAGACAACAGTCCAAGACCTTGGATGGAAAAGTCTCATTATGATTTCAGATGGGTATTACAGTGAGATACTCTCGGCATAAGAATGACTAGGTGTCAAGAAGAACACAGTCTCCTTCTTGGTACATATCTCAGTGCTATCATAATTGTAGTAAGGATGATCTCAGGAATCCTACTATACTACACATCGTCTTAGCATGATGGAAGGATCCCATAGTAAGACAATGTCTCGACATGATGGAAGGAACTCATAGTAATACGCTATCTCGGCATACATTAATGTGCAGTCACAATATCGTTCTTGATGAAGATATAAAGGTCATGAACTTAGTGAATCTACATGAACCTCTCTTGTACACAGTTCAATATGAAGATCTCATTGATGAAGACCTCGGTGATGGAGCAGCAGTGATCTCATTGATGAAGACCTCGGTGATGGAGCAGCAATGATGATGATCTCAACATTGATGACAAAGAGGATTGGTGTCTTGGTCTTGGAGTGGCCTATTAGGTCAAGGGTCATGGTCTTGGTATTTGTCAATTAGAATTTCTATAAGGAGAATTTTATGCGGGATTTCCTCATCAAGAGGGAGAGGTTTTGGCCATGGCAGGATGCCAACATCTTGTGTTCTTGTCTCTTTATTTTGGTAGCTATTTGATGAACTAACGAAGGCACACTTTAATAATAATCCATGAAGATTGGAATAAGAAGGAAAATTGAAAAACACCTCACAAATAGTTATCATGCTAAGAAGAATCACATTAACTACATTTTCCCTAGATTCTTCAACAGTCCTTGGGTCTAGGAACCACATCTCAGACATCATTCTTCATGATCGACTCATGCTCCTCGTTCATCGCATCCTTCCAAACTTGGTGTTTCATGACTTCTTCGAATGTACAAGGCTCAGATTGTATAATCGTACTCATGGCAATTAAGTACCCTTGGTACCTATTCGGTTTCTTGCTTTCACGAAATGTCCCCCTCGATGCAATATGTTTCTCAGCATCATCAAGAGTATCTTTGAGCCACAAAGGTCTTTTTCTTGAAGTAGTGGGCTCACTAGGAGGTGGATCATTGGGAACCATCAGAGATTTAACATCGGGCATTGGTTCAACAGAAGGAGGTTCATCCTGCTTTTCTGCATCAACATCAACATTGTCCTTCCTAGGGATAGGAAGTTTTCGGACTTTCCTAAGAGCAGAATCTTTATCGAAAGTGACATCATGACTTAATTCAACTTCCCTTTGACTAGGCACGTAGATTATATATGCCTTTGAAGTTTCACTGTAGCCCACAAACGTTCTTTTCTTCCTAGATGCATCTAGTTTGTTTCTTTTCACTTTCGGCACATGGAAATATATGGGACAACCAAGAATTCTAAAATGAGAAACATCAAGTTTCTTACCGGCGAAAACTTCTTCGGATGTCTTGAAGTCCAATGCTTGATGTGGGCATCTATATTGATCATACACAGTGGTGTTGGCAGCTTCTCCCCATAAGAATTACGGTAGACCTTGGTCATGAAGCATGGCACGGATGGCTTCTATGATAGTTCGATTCTTCCTTTCGTCAACAACATTTTGTTCAGGAGTATATGCAGTAGTGGTCTCCCTCTTAATGCCAACTTTTCTACAATAGTTTTTGAATTCATTTGACTCATATTCGGGACCATTATCAGTCCTCAATATTTTCATCTTCTTCCCTGTTTGAGTCTCGACCAAGGCTTTGAAAGAGCGGAACCATTTGAACACTTCATCTTTCTTCTTTAAGAAGTAGATCCATGTTTTGCGAGAGAAGTCATCCACAAAAATACCATAGTACAAATATGTTAATTTTAGGTATGTTCTATGCTTAGAGCAATTTATTTCAATTTTCGCAGTTAGGTCCATATCTTTTCCAGATTAGTAATCACATCAACATTAAAGTAAATTGCAGAAAGAACATAAACATATATCGTAGAAGACAAGCCAAGATAGGAGGACACAAGATGTGGCGCTAGCTAGCGACAAACCCCAATTGGGGGAAACCCTTGATCAATTCTTCTTATATGTTCTTCAATAGTTCAGCAGAGAGAGAGAGATAGTACGTTTACAACAGAAGTCAACACTTTGACTTATCTAGATAAGAACATAGATCATCTCTAAGAAGACGATACATGAGATCAGTACCCCAAGCCCCCCAGAGCTCCCAGACCTCAATGCATGCAACATGCAGGACCCTTATAAGAAGGTCTCTCAACGACTCCAAGTCGTTCGGGAAAGTCACAAATTTGACTTTTCCCCGTGGCTTTGACAAAATGTCTGCGGCTTGTACATCAGTCTCAATGCGATGGAGCCTCCTCGCTCATCGACTTACCATATCGCATATAAGGCAGTATTTGATGTCTATCTGCTAGAGGGTTTCTAACTAAGTAAACTTAGAAACTTCAACATGGTATCGGAGCGTGATTGCAGATCACAGGAGAACTAAAGGACATCAGCCGAGCGGAGCAATAGCAGCAGAAAACAGCTGCCCCGAGGTGACAACAACTGTTTCTAGTAGAGCAGCAACACGGAAGGGTGACACAGTGCCTACGTCATCAAGGGTGAGCCGGGAAGAGGCAGCGCAGAGGCTAAGGCAAAAGAAGCCTCACGTAGAGCCACACAGTAGTTGGGAGGGCTGACGCAGTTGGTTGAGGAGGTCGGGTTGCTGGTGTCGGGATTGCGCAAAGCCTAGGAGCTCTCACCATCAGGTTGCTGGGGTTTAGAAGGCTGCGGGAATATTATAGAGTGGAGCTAGTGAGGTACTGTATTAAGAACAATACCTGACAGAGCAAGGCCAGAGGAGTTGCTACCGAGGGTTTCTTGCCGAGGAACTCGGATCAATGGTGCAGTTGCACAAGACGATCAGAGTAGTGGGCATCTTGACAGTGGCGGAAGGATTTCCAGGAGGGAAATTAGGACTCAGAGGGAGTCCAGAAGAGAACTTCCAGATGGGAAGTAGAGACTCAGAGGAGTCGAACAAAGAACTTCCAGGAGGGAAGTAGAGGAGCATCATGGCACTACATGGAGTAGGAGACCAGGATAGACTGGACGGAGCGTCAAACTTCGCAGTTTGGAAGGCCAGAATCCTATCCGTACTTGACAAGAATCTTCTCAAGAACTTCGCCTTGAAGGTAATATCTATCCCAGTCGACCCCAATGATAATGACAGGTACGATGGCGAGGGCCAAGAGCATTATCCTTGACGGGTTCAAGGATCATGTAGTACCACATACAACCAAGAAGGAAATGACATTTGAGATGTGGGAGACTCTCAAGAAGCTGTAACAACATATTTCTGTGCAGAGAAGAATGCTACTTGAGAATTAGTTGAGGTCGTATCAGATGAAGAAGGGAGAATCGATTGACACCTTTTTTGGAGGACTGAATGAGATTTGAGATTAGTTGACTGCTATAGGGGCGACATCGGATCAAGAGCTGATGGTGAGGACAACCTTGAATGTTGTCTTAGAAGACTGGGAAGTATTTGTCCAGAGTATACTGGGTAGAGGGACACTTCCATCTTGGGACGAGATGTGGGCAGTGCTTAGCCAGGAAGAGATTAGACGACAGTCGAAGACGGGTAGCAACAACAAGGGGATCAAAGTTAAGCAGGAGGAGGAAGACGTGGCCCTAGCATTTGAGGGAAGGCAGGAGAAGTAGAAGAAAAAAGATCTCTCCAAGATCAAGTGCTTCCACTGTGGGGAGCTGGGTCATTATGTGACCTAGTGTCCAAGGAAGAGGAGTAAGGGAGAGTCTTCCGAGACTAAGGCAACGCCAACACGAGGCAGAGGAGGAAGTTTTGACAGACGATGACAGTGCCATGAGTGCACACTCACCACTTGAGCGGAAGTGGGGAGACATCGAGCTGTAGTCAGGCAGACTACAGGTGATGAGGGGCAGGATCCTTGAGGTACCCAACCTCTTGGATTAGACCTTGCTACGGGAGCCCCGAAGAGGAATATCAGGACTGGCTGAGTTGGGTAGAGACGGATGCGGATGGAGCGACAGAGAGAGCTACATTGCAGAAGTCCCAAGACAGCGTGAGGCTAGCAGGCTACAGTAGTGTGAGAGGCACAGGAGTGTTGCACCAGTGCAAGATGGCACAGAGAGGTGTGCAACGGTGCGAGATGCAGGGAGTTGTTGTAGCAATGCAGAGGTCAGAGAGGGAGCACTTTTCAGCGACAGAGGGAGCTTCAACATCAGTGGGTGTCTGTAGCCCGGTATTGGGAGATCAGTTACTTACTTCTTAGTAACTGAGTTGCAGTGCAGTAGTGGGCAGCACGATGCAACATGATGAGAGGAGGTGCAGTGTAGATGCAGTGCTGGGAGAAAGGACTAGCAGCAACGCGGATGCAGAGGGGGCTGTCATACAGATGCAACAGTGACAGTGGCAGAACCATGGGCAGCAGTACAGGATGCAACAGTGTAGAGGATGTTGGGCAGGAAGGCCTAGCATCAACATAGGTATTGATGCCGTATGATCAAAGTAATACTCAGTGAGGAGTATTGCTAGAGCACAGGCCTCGCTAAGAGGGAGTGTTGGTTTGGGGTAGCATTGGAGGTGCTCTAGGCATGAAATTTGGTGGAGAGGTTGGGGCACATGAGATCTCCAATACCAAGAAAGGGTTTGGGCAGATTTTAAACAGATCAGGAGATATTAAAATAATTAATATTTTTAATGGACTCCGTAAGTCTAAACTTAGGGAAAATAAAATATTAATGTGTATTAATATGAATTTGCGTTAGAATGGTCCAAAAAACATGGATCAAGCTAGATCTAATCTTAGTCGTTGATTAGTGACTTAATCTCGGCCATTGATATGTCAACAGGAAAAGTATAAGAGGAGGCTTGAGGGTCACTTGGAGAATACACTAGAGTGATCAGTCATTCTATTCTCTAGAGCAGGGTTTGCTAAGAGAGAGAAAATTAGTGATCGAGAGATGCAGCTGAGGGGCATTTGAGTACAGAGAGACAAAGAGGCAGAGATAATGCTGGGAGAGCAGCACAGTAGCCATGGAGAGTGACATAGAGCCAGCCAGGGCTCACGCAGGGCCACACAGAGGTAGCCGGGAGCTACACAGAGCCTCATACAGGCCAGCGTTGCTGACGCAGAGGGTCAGAGGGCTAATGAAGGGCCTCCTAAGGCTGACGCAGACCCATTTGGGGTGACACAGAGCAAGCGTGATGTAGAGAGGGGCTGATGCAGTCCAGAGAGAGGCTGACACTGGGTTTTTGGGGCAGATTGGTGCTGAGTAGCTGCCGAAAGGACTAGCAGCATCGTGGATGCAGAGGGCGCTGTCATACAGATGCAACAGTGGCAGTGGCAGAACCATGGGCAGTAGTACAGGATGCAACATTGTAGAGGATGTTGGGCAGGAAGGCCTAGGATCAACACAGGTACTGATGCCGTATGATCAAAGTAATACTCAGTGAGGAGTATTGCTAGAGCACAGTCCTTGTTAAGAGGAGTGTTGGTTTGGGGTAGCATCGGATGTGCTCTAGGCATGAAATTTGGTGGAGAGGTTGGGGCACATGAGATCTCCAATACCAAGAAAGGGTTTGGGCCGATTTTAAACAAATAAGGAGATATTAAAATAATTAATATTTTTAATGGACTTCGTAAGTCTAAACTTAGGGAAAATAAAATATTAATGTGTATTAATATGAATCTGTGTTAGAATGGTCCAAAAGACATGGATCAAGCTAGATCTAATCTTAGTCGTTGATTAGTGACTTAATCTCGGCCATTGATATGTCAACAGGAAAAGTATAAGAGGAGGCTTGAGGGTCACTTGGAGAATACACTAGAGTGATCAGTCATTCTATTCTCTAGAGCAGGGTTTGCTAAGAGAGAAAATTAGTGATTGAGAGATGCAGTTGAGGGGCATTTGAGTACAGAGAGACAAAGAGGCAGAGATAATGCTGGGAGAGCAACACAGTAGCCATGGAGAGTGACACAGAGCCAGCCAGGGCTCACGCAGGGCCACGCAGAGGTAGCCGGGAGCTGCACAGAGCCTCATACAGGCCAGCGTTGCTGGCGCAGAGGGTTAGAGGGCTAATGGAGGGCCTCCTAAGGCTGACACAGACCCATTCGGGGTGACACAGAGCAAGCGTGATGTAGAGAGGGGCTGATGCAGTCCAGAGAGAGGCTGACACTGGGGTTTTTGGGGCAGATTGGTGCTGAGTAGCTGCCGGAAGGATTATCCGGGGTTTCAGCCAGTGGATTTGTCAAAAACTGAGAGGTATTACTGCCAAGGAAATTCTTTGTTGGGTAGGTCAGTTTCGGCACCCAGATTGTACTCTGATATTGCTTAATAAGAAAACCCTCAGATAGCTGCACTGGTTTTCCCACATTGGGTTTTTCCGGGGACACTAGTCCAAAAATAACGGTGTCATATGGTGTGTTTGTTTCTGTTTCTTTTAGTTGCTGATCTGTAATATGTTGAACATGCACTAGTGTTTATTTTCAGTATTTACATTGTAAATAACTTGTTAAGGAAAATAACAAGTAGGTAGGAATAAATCAGATAAAGTGCATGGAGAGTTTCTAACTAAGTAAACTTAAAAACTTCAACACGACCATTTCCATTTCGAGCAGCGAGAACGTTCCTCTTTCTTTTGTTATTGCACCTATTGTTCCTTTGATTGCCATTGCCTTTGTAGTTGTTATTATTGTTGTCATCATCTCTTGGAGTATCCTTCTTGTGAGGACACTCTCTAGCGAAGTGGCTAAACCTGTTACAATTGAAGCATCTTCCTTTTCTTCCTACTTTGAATCCTGATTTGAACCCTTGACCTTGATTTCTTGGACCAACATTGTTCTTCCTCTTAGAATGAGCAGAGAAGACGGTAGGATTGTTTCCATTTGAGGGCTTGTCTCTTTCCATCATCCTTATTTCTTCTTGAGTGCATCTAACCAATAATTCATCAAATCCCGGAATCCTGTCATTGTTGAGGATGGTAGTGTTGAACACATCCCATTCTATTGTAAGGCCTCCAAGTGCAATAAGTGTGAGCTCCCTATCACCAATGACTTCTCCAATAGATAGGATATCATTCTTGATCTCGGTAAATCTCGTGAAGTAGGATTGGATGGATTCTCCTCTATCCATTTTGATGTCTTTCAAATTGTTATTGAGAAAGAGAACTTGATTTGCATTATTTACTTTGAACATCCCAACTAGGTTGTCATACATCTCCTTAGATGTTTCCAAATCAGAAATATAGGCAACCGAACGCTTCTGAATAGATTCAACAATAATTTTCTTAGCTTTAACCTCACCTTTCTTGTACTTTGATTGTGCAGCTGCGGATGCATTTGAAGGAGACTCCACTACTCTTCCTTTGACAGAGTCCATAGCATCATTTTCTTCCAATGTCAAATCTAGGGACATCTTCCATGCATGATAGTCAGATTTGTCCTTAAGTTTTTCCTCGGATTTGAAGTAAGATGTAGTCGTCATTGGGATTAGATCCAAGTTCTTGTCTAACAACTTTCCTTAGTGATTGCTTTTCCTCACTCTTGCTTTGGCTTCGTTTTCACCTGAGCTCCGATACCATGTTAATTTTAGGTAACACTTGTATGTTCTATGCTTTAGCACAATTTACTTCAATGTTCCTTATCAACCTAATGATAATTTCCAATTATATTAAGTAGCAATCACATTAACTTAAACACATTGACAATAAATGCAGATAGAACATAAAAACATGTGCAGGAGACAAGCCAAGACAAGAGCATACAAGATATGGTGGATGCCAGGGAAAAACCCCAATGTGGGGAAACCCTTTGATCAAGTCTTCTTATTATTCTTCAATAGTTCAGCAAAGAGAGAGAGAGAGAGAGAGAGAATACAAATATCACATTAACTTGCCCAAAACAGTCCTGTCAAATCAGCAGTCAAGAACAGTCCTAACCAGAAAGCCAACGCTGGTTAATGCAGCTCCAAAATGTCCTTCAAGCAGCTTGTTCAACAACAGATAAATTCACCCTTCCAAGAGAGTCAAAGTCAGCCCAAAACAGATTGGTCAAACCAGTCAAAGGAGAGAGAAAATGCTGCTGTAAATTCTGCAGTCAAATCTGAAGTCAAACTAGTCAAACTGTCCCAATCACCTCGAGTTTTTGTGCCAATGAGTGTGGCCTCCAAAAATCAAAATTCTGCCCAAGAAAACACAGTCAACGCTGCTGGTTTTCTGAAATTTTCAGGCAGCGAATTAACTCAGAAATTCGGCCTCCTACCACACATGCAAAGAAGAGAACGCTGCCTCCAAACTTTACAAACCAATCAAGAGAGGAGAGAGAGAGATATGCGATGAGATGAGTGATGTCCAAATGAGAGAGAGGTCACTCCTATTTATACACTTCGTTGAGGGTGAGGAGACACATCTATTGGGCTTCATGAGCCTAACTTCACTGAGGCTAACCTTGACAATTTGTGCATGAGAGGGAATAAATTCAAAATTCCATTTTGCTTGTCAGAATGAGATGATCCTTATATCAAAATTGTACCTCTCGAAAAGAGGAATCCAATGCAATAATCATCTCCATCATATGAGTTGTGGTAAGGTGGAATTTGGCCCTAGCTGCCAATTTTAACACTCACATAAAGAAAAGGTGAATTGGTAGTTAGAAAAGAGGGATATGACCCACTGTGTGGAATTGCAGTGGATTAGGATAAAAACACAACGTAGAGGAAGAAAATGCAACGAATTTCCGAAGAGCAATGACAATAAGTTTATTCTTTTTGTAGGCTTTAAATGGTTTATGCTGGCTACTATATGCAATTTTAGTGTTCTTTCAAGACTAAAGGATAAAGATAGAGCTATATTTGCACCTGTGAGAGAATTTTGATCATCGACATGCAATAATTTGAGCCAGTGTTACTTGGGAGCGGGAGCAAAAGTAGGGAGCGGGAGTGGGAGCGACATTTTCAAAAGCTCCTGGTTTGGGAGCGAAACCCGGAGTGATTTTTATATAATATATATAATTTTTATATTTTGATACATAGATGTCAACAAAAACATGTAGAATGATGAATTAGATATAAAAAACATAAAAATACATAGATTGATCATTGAACCATATAACATCAATCATCTAGAAGTTATAATCCTCATCAACCACGTCCACAATTGAGTCTCGTGAATCATGATTCATCAATCTTAAAGTTTCAACTTCAAGTTTTCAAAATTGAAAATTCAATATATAATATTTATCATCATTGATCACCAAAGTTGTACTTGTAAGCTAAGTTTAACCATTACAAGAAATAATATCTAACTGTTAACAGCTTAACATGAAATGAAATGTTATAAAATGAATTATGAAATGAAATGAAACAACTTTCACGAAGCATCATATTCGTAATTCAAAATCATTACCAATGAGTTATAAATTTATAAATGCCAACTTCAAACTTCAAACTTTCATTGTCACAATCATATATTGTTTACAAAAAATATCATTATGATTTGAAAGTCAAGAGTCAAGACTCAACAGTTATGAAAACTAATAGAAACTAGAAAAGACAAGTAAACTGTAAATCTATTATCTACTACGGCATGTGGCCCTTGCCACGAGAGTCTAATGTATGAGCATGTCGTGGTGGTCTTCTAGGAGTCTCCCACACAGATCGACGACCAGAACTAGAAGGCACATGCCCTCCACGTGAGGGTGTAGATGGAGGTGGCGACAGCAAAGGAACAAGACTCTGAACTCGAGCACTGCTACTGGATGGTGGAGGTGGCATGGCTGCTGCTTCATCTTCCTCCCTTATAAGTTCCTCTTCCAGTTCTTCAAGATGTATAGTGCCATCCTCCAAATTCTCATCCTTTGGGTGGTTGTCCCAAATTTTGTATGTTGGATCCTCATAAGCCCGATCACAGTAATGACTCAACAACCTCAAGTTGAAGTGCACATAAACCAAGCTTTCTGCCCGATTTTCATTGAGTCTGTTTCTTTTCACATTATGTATGACGCTGTAGGTGCTCCAACACCTCTCTGCAGAAGAAGTATTTACAACCTGTTGTAGAACTTTTTTTGCCAATTTTGGCAAAAGTCCATGGTCGCCATATGATTCCCACCATGTGACAGCATCAAATCTGTCTCTGTCTTTTATTGCATGGAAGGTACCAAACAAACCAGTGTTACTGAAGTATCTGCCTATTTCAAGGCGCGCACTAGCACATTCCTCCCTGTCAGGTATCAACTTTTGTAATGCTTCCAAATATCCTTTAGATACCTCTTCATCTAGGTGGGATTTGGTCCTAAACCCACCCCCTGATGCAGGTTGGCCCAACCAAGATGTAGAGTAGTATTTTGGTGTAAGGATATACGCCAAGCAATGTAGTGGACGATTAAGTTTATTCCACCATATACACTCAAAATCGTGAATCAGTTTGTACAAGTTGGGATCATTGTTATGAACAATATCTTTTATTTGCCCCAACATGGTATCCATCTGCTCATACACCTCGCCAATCATTGGTTTATCTGTATCTGCAAACTGAATCATGTGATAAATGGGCTTGGTGAAATCCAATACTTGCCTCACACGTGCCCAAAACATACCATCAAGAGCGACCTCCTCCACCAGTTCAAAACCTTGCTTGTCAGCTGCATTTGTAGCCCTTTCCTTTAATACCTGCCAGTGTGGACTTGATACCATGCTAGCCAATGCCTCTCTTACCTTCAAAAGGCGCCTGAAGGTGAGGTCATAGCTACCAAATCTAGTCCTCGCAATCTTCAACAACTCCAATCTTGAGTGACTGCGGAAAAGGCCATGGGTATTGCTACAATTTGTAATAAATTTTATCATTTGTTTGCCTTTCTTGTACAAATCACCAATCCATTTGTATTGTTCATTTTTGTTCTTAACAACATCATGCATCAAAAGGTTCAATGTGTGAACCAAACACCTAGACCAAAATATGTTGGGGTATTTATCCTCAATAATTGCTCCCACTGCCTTACAGTTAGGAGCATTATCAGTGATGACTTGGATGACATTGTATGGCCCAATACGATCAATTGTTTCAAGTAATGCTTTTGCAATGTTGATGCCAGTCTTGAACTTGTCTGAGTAATTATATGCTGAAAGAAAGATGGCACCACTAATAGACACAACAAGAACACTTATCAATGGTTTGCCTTTTACATTTGTCCATCCATCAGATACAATGGACACCCCATGGTCAGTCCAAGAACTTGTCATTCTATTCAAATGTGATATTTTTGCTTTTTCATGATCAAGTCCAACGACTCTTGCCTTGTCATACCCATGGCTCTTGTATCCTTTAGGGGTATCATTTATGGCAGAAACCATTTCATGCCAATAAAGCAGTGATGCGAGGGAGCGGCCCCCCCCCCTTCGAACCCGCTCCCGGAGCGGCGCTTCCTGGCGGGCGGCCGGGAGCGGCTCGAGCGCGCTCCCCAAATCGCTCCGGACGGAGCGATTTTCGGGAGCGCGCTCCCTTAAAAAAATTTGCGCTCCCTGGTCTGTGAGGGAGCGTTTCAGGGAGCGGATCACTCCTGCGCTCCCGGAGCGCTTTTTAATGCCCGGGAGCGATAGGGGAGCGATCGCTCCCTGATCGCTCCCGGGCATTAAAAAACGCTCCGAGAGCGAATTTTAAATTTTCGGGAGCGGTTCGGCGGAAAAAAATTCCGCGGACCCGAAAATAACAAAAAATTGAACTTATTTTTTTGGTTTTATAAGCCCAATGGGCCAAAACAAAATCATTTGAATGAGATTGAGGTTGAGTTTGAGAGCTGAGGAGCAAGGAGCCAGAGCTGAGGAGCGAGGAGCAAGTGCCAAGGAGCGAGGAGCAAGCTTGCAGAGGTAAGTAACTTAATCATTTAGTTAGTTTAGCTGGTTAGGTGGTTAGTTTGGTTAGTTTAATTTACCTATTTGAGTTTAAATATCATTAATTTAAATTAATTTAATAAATTAAATGAATTAATCCCAATAAACTAAATTAATTTGCAGATTCAAGACTCAAACCCTACAAACATCAAACACGATGGACCTGGGGATTTTTATTGGCATTTTCCTCTTCCTGGTCCCTTTTCTGGTTATTATGATGGTGGAGAGTAGGAAACGGAGGGTGCCTGAAACTGAAGAGGTGGATGAAGAAGCCGGAGGAAGTCAAATAGGTGAAAACCCCAGTGAGGAGGATGTGGAGGAGGGTGAACATGAGGGTCAAAAAACTAAACAAGACCAAACTCCATTGTGGAAATATGTTCAGAGGCCTGAAGCAGGGAGAGGGGGTGGAACCACTAAATTTCATTGCCCCCATTGCAATTCTGATTTCACAGGCTCATACACCCGTTTGAGAAGACACCTTTGCGGGAAAGGGCATGGGATGGAGAGAAACAAATAGGAATCAGAACTTGCGACAAGGTGTCAACAGCAGATAGAGCCAAATACATAAAGGAGGAGGAGGAAGCCCAATACCAATCAAAAAAATCAAGGGGTTTCTTTGAACCAAGCTCACAATCACAAAGAATTCCTTCAGCATCCTCCCAAGGCAGTGGATATGGAGGCTCAGGGTCATCATCTTTAAGGCGTAGAACCATATCAGATTTCCTTGATGAGGGGGTGTAGGAATGATGTGGATTCAAAGGTTTACAGGTTTCTCTATGCATGTGGGATACCATTCAACGTTCTTCGCTCACCTTATTGGCACGAAATGGTTTCGGCCATAAATGATGCCCCTAAAGGATACAAGAGCCCTGGGTA
>APFE030495279.1:346579-356941 GCA_000404065.3 Pinus taeda | reverse complement strand
ATGATAGGACAGTGAAAATTATGGTTATATTGAGAGCAAAGTGTGTAAAGATAGTTATGAATAAGAGATAGGACGCTTTGGATTGATGATATGTTATGAAAAGAGAGAAAGGACAGCAATATGCTAAAAAGATGCTTTACTGACGGTATTCTAGCTGAAAACGATGTGATTAATCATAAAACAATTTCTCATGCATAAAGGTTCAAACAAGGAAAAAGTTAAGGAAATAACTTCTCTGATAAAAAGAAAATAAGAAAAGGGTATTATAATAATAATTGACGAAGAGATATAACTTCAATACCATAAGCAGAGCCGCTGCTGCCAGCAGGCGTCCATAACCTCGGCAGGGTTGCATTTTAACCCATATGAGCCAGGATCCTCAATTTATAAATGGAGAGTTTTAGTGCTGTTCTACAGAAGAGATCAGTGTACTGGCGTGGTAACCAGATAGCCACACTACCATTCACTAGGAGGTAGCAAAAGTGATCAGGCCGGCTCGTGATGAGACCTCCTGTTCCAAGGATAATTTGGCTATCCAATGGATCATAACCCTGGTGTGTTGGCCATAATGGGAATGTCACTTTGTTACAGCCTTATGAACACGGTAGGCTGGCTCGTAATGAGACCCCCTATCCTCCATCTGCGAACAAAATTTTGTTGTTATTACACATTTTTATGATAAAAAGAGGGAGGCTCAGTACTCCTTAAGAGCAAGGATGGCGGAAGAAGTTGAACATGTCAATATATAAAAAAAATACCCATAATCTCATTTATTACAGACAGAGAAGATTATAACCAGGAAGGGTGGAACCAGCGTGATATTAAGATGATCAATCAGTATCATGTACAGCAGAAAACAATGCAGTAAAGTAATATATAAATAATTGTGTCCCTTTTGAAAAAAATCTATCATCAAGGAGCTGTCCTGTTAAATATCATAACGTGAATGATATTAACTCGCTTTAATAGAATCCATAATTCTTGTCCTGATAAAAGTAGTGTACTTCATGCCATAAAAGGGAATCGGTAAAATGTGGTTGACATGAATTAGGAATAATAGCACAAGAGGAAGAAAAGGGTTTCTCTCAAAAATACTCCCAAAGTGTTGCTTTTTTGAATGAACAGCAAAAACACTCAAAAGAAAAAAAATGTTATGCCTTGTGGGGAACAACAAAGAAAATGCACACCAAAAAGCAAAAATACACACACAAAAAAAAAAATAATGTGAAAATGCAAATGCTGCTCCATTTCGAAAAGGAACATCAAAACGTGAAGGTGCAAAAGTGTTGTTCCATTTCGAAAAGGAACAACAAAATGTGAAAGTGCAAAAGTGTTGTTCCATTTCGAAAAGGAACAGCGAAATGTGAAAGTGAAAAAGTGTTGTTCCATTTCGAAAAGGAACAACAAAATGTGAAAGTGAAAAAGTGCTGTTTCATTTCGAAAAGGAACAGCAAAATGTAAAAGTGCAAAAGTGTTGTTCCATTTCGAAAAGGAACAGCAAAACGTGAAAGTGAAAAAGTGTTGTTCCAGTTCGAAAAGGAACAACAAAAAGTGAAAATGAAAAAGTGTTGTTCCATTTCGAAAAGGAACAGCAAAATGAATTGTGAAAAAGGAACAACAAAATGAATGGTTGAACCAAAAAGTGCTATTCCTTTAGAAAATAAATAGCAAAGCGAAAATAATGTCCCTTTGAAAAAGGAACAGCAGGAACGACAAAAATGCACACAAATGTTGTCCCTTCAGAAAAGGAACAACAAAATACACAACCATAAAATGCAAGCACGCAAAGAATGAATTAGCTGTTCACTGTATTGAGGCTGAGGATGGGTCACAGTTTGAATGAAGCAACACCTGAAACACAAAATATAAAAGAAATTAGAAAAGAAACAACATTTTATTTAAAAACAATATGTAAATTAAGTTACAACCGCTATGATATTATGTAAAAAAAAATGATCTTTTTGAAAAATGTTTTGGCAGCAGTGACAAGACATGAATCTTCAAACGAAATCAATTCTTCGTTTCTTTTATTATGAATCCGTTAGGTAATGACTTAGATGAAATTCCTTTGTTTCATTTAAAATTTCTTTGAAGAATCACTCGTCCATAAATTGACATTCTTTTTCTCCTAGGACCTGCAAAAAATGAGTGTCTACCTGCAATAAAACATTAAATCATGGAGAAAGAGAGGTGCACGGCTCCCCTAATCCAAGAATTATGCAAAAAAAACTAACAAGTAGTTACTCTGTAGAACAAATCCATGGAGAAAATAACAAAGTAAAAGTTATTTGTTACCTGCGGGAGAGCAGTGGCCAATCATGCTAACCTGCAGTGTTTTAATCATAACTTCTTTGTTTTTCATCGAAATTGAATGATTTCAAAGCCAAATGAGAGCTAATTCAAAGGTTTATCTCCAGTAGAAACAGGTTTTAAAGATATGATATTTCAATTTTAGTTAGAACAACCTGCATAACGGAGTCATTTTTGATTACCCAGCTTAGACCAACAGTTGATATTTCAAGCATAAAGTTTTCGTTGGATGTCGGATTCAAATGATTACAATTGGAAATGAAAGTATATTCATTTATTTATTTTCAATAGAAACAGATTTTGAATAGAAGAAGAATTGATAGGTCAACTACTGTAAGGAACAACCGGAAAAACATAGTTTTAAGGGTGCTGATTTACGATAGACATTCAATATTTTAATCATAACTTCCCCATACGATATCGAAAATGAGCGATTCCAATTGCATTGTAAACTAGATTCATAGGGGAATCTACCATAGAAACATGTTTTAAAAATTCAAACATTTAGGCCTCCGAAAACTGACTGTCCCAACTCTGTTCCTGAGCTGCCCACTAGACACCCTGTCAATGTTTTGTTTCTAACTTTTTCGTTTTAAATTCAAATTGAGTGGTTCAAATTGGGTTAGAAAGTAGACATCAAGGGCTACCTAGGGTAGAAACAGGTTTTAAAAATATTCACTTTTGTTCCCTCAAAACATGACTGTCCCGACTGTTTTTCCAGAAAGTTCATCAAGCCCGCAAGCCAAAAAAAATGATATTCAAGCATTTTTTTCAAATTGGTGATAAAAATGAAAATGAGTGTTTGTAGAACTTATTATTTCTACATACACAAATAGATTGAAATATTTATCACCGATGTTGATTTCAATAACGTGTTGCAACAAAAGAAACAACTAGTTTTACAAAAATAAAAAAAAAAATGTGTTTGTTTTATTTCTTTATTTATTTTATTTTCTCCACTATCCTACTCTTCTTTGAGAATTGAATATGTTTATGTATAAGAGTATTTCCAGTGGAACCATGTTAGAAATAAGGCCTCATGTATGCACATACCCAAATTCGAAAAATGCATGTTGATAAAAATTAGGATATGAGAAGCCAACTTCCCTTGAAAAGATGGTTTCAAAAATTTTGAAGTATGGAGTGATGATGCAAACACGTGATGGAGTGAAACCAATATTCAATATATCCGTTACTTTATTGATTTCCCATCATACCATGAAGTTCTTGAGCTTTTAAAATGGTTTGTTGGCGTAACCTACAAGAAACCTCATTTTTTCCATAGCTTCTACAATTTTTGAATTTAAAACATTTTGAATCTCATTGTAAATTTTCTTTGATAGCACATGTGAGATAGAATGGGTGGGAAGGGTGCGTAAATTTGGCAGTTCAACACTGTAAGCATGTTGTACTGGTTTATTGCGGTGAATGTGTGGAATTAGTTGAGCAGGAAATTCAAAAAAAAATGTTGGGCAGTTTCTTACCATAACAGAAGATGTCCTTCATGTGTTCCTTCGAAGCTCCTTCTTCCAATATTCCTGTCAATTAGTTAGTGAAATGGGTGGTGCTTACATCACCACTTGAGTGAAATTATGTGATTTATTTTTCAAAATTTCTATTTTTTTCCTAGTCATTCACAAAAATTCAAACATCTACTTCTACACAATAAAGCAAGAGCAAATCTGTTAGGAAAGTGGACAGTGGAGCAGGGCTTTTACATGCTCCGTACGCAGGTTCTTACCTTCCGTTTTTAAAATCCAACTCTTCCCTAACAGACACTCATCAGATTCACACTACTCTTTAGAAATGGCTACACTCTCCCCGGCAACGGCGCCAAAATGTGGGGCGATAAAAAGGTGTCTTTTAAACTCCTAATTACCTCACATTAATTATCAACCCATGGATGACTTTTTATTTCAAGAGTGTACTCAGTCTGAGGCGGCTATTTACCCAAGAGTAATGTTTTATAGTATAGTGCTTAAAATGCAAAAGTAAATGAAAGCTGGAAACAAAATCTAATTTGAACAGCAAGAAACTAAATCATTCATTTAAATAACCACCAATCGAGGATACAGTAGCAATAACTCATTCCTCTAGAAATTGATGAAGAAAAAGGAATTAGAGTATGGATCATGGATCTGGGAGCATAATAGCGTCTGTTGTGTCTCACGATAGCCTTGATCCTCCTCCCACACTAAAACAGTAAATGCGAGTAAATGGAAAGGAAATTAGAGCATGGACCAAAGATCTGGGAGCTAAGCAGCGACTTGCTGACTCACTACAGCTTTAGACCTTCTCTCACACTAAAACAGTAAATGCAAGTAAATGGAATGGCAGAAAGTAAAATGAAATAGTAAAAGGAAATAGAACAGCCATAGAAATGAAATAACAATTCAGAAATGGAATAGCAACTGAATATGAATGTACAACAATCCAAATCAAGCACGCAACACACTTATCATTAAAAGGGACAGTAATCTGAGCTTCGGTACAATATGCATGAATCACAGTTATAGAGTAACAACAATTGTAATGGAACAACAATCCTGAATAAACGGCAGTCACAAATTAATAATACATCACACAGTTGTACCGATTTAGGAACATACAGCGCAGTTTAATCTGTAATCGAATGTCAATCTGTAAGGAACAACAATGTTATATCAATTATCAAAAGGAATAGAAATGTGATACAAGGTTAAAATGATAACATAGCATTCCTGTTGAAAATAACAATAGTATCCAATCAAATATATATAACAGCGTTGATATGTAAAACAGTAAAGTGCATCAGATTACTGAATAGAGTGAAAGAAAGAAATCAAACCACACATGAAGCATAAAGATATAATACAGCAGTAGTGTACTCCACCGGAGGCTGGGCCCTTAGCCACCAGCGGATGCCGCTGGGTTACTTTAGGATCAAAGATGAAATGGCAATTGGATTTATATTAAAATATCAAAGCAGAGTTCCAATGGATTACAAAAAGAAATACCCGAATCTCTCAGCCATTATCCATTCTCTCTGCCATCCTCAATTCTGAATCTCTAATTCATCCTCAATTCCATCATTCGAAACCCTCTGAAATCACCCTGAAGTCCCCCCTCTCTGATCTTTGCTCTCATTTAAATAGAGAAAGATCATAGAGCATAGATAATTACAACATGATTTGTTTTACAAATTTAGGTTGATTCTAACCAGATGATCAACAAGAAAATATACTCCCTCTCATCTCTTTAACAAAAGCAAGACGGATTTGGGTTTACGCTAAAGTTTGGAGGGCGGCCGCAACTGCAAATTTGAGAAAATCGTGTTCAAAGAACCCTGCGTTTCTCCCTGTACAAGCCGAATTTGGGCAAACTATTCTTCATGAAGATAATTGGGCCCGTTCTAGACAAAACCCATGTTCCGAATTTTCCAAATTCGTCTTCATTTGCTCAGAATCTCAACCGAAAAACTATCACTCCTTAAACCAGCGAATTTCTGAGTTGGCAGATTTAAAAATCAAATCTTCAATCTGGAAGTTACCTTGGAGGCTAAAAATGGTGAATAATGTTACAACCAACTTATTAGAACTATCATTGGTAAAATAATGCATAATAATCAATTTATTAGAAATAAAGGAGAATAAATAATGTACGAGCATGAATCATCATAAAATGGATTTATATAATAAATTATAATAAATGTCATGATGAAGAATGGTAGAAATGGGTGGAATAAATGTTCACAAGTGACAATAATAATGGCATATTAACGACCCAACACACCCCCACACTCAATATGTTGCATGTCCTCATGCAACGAAAACTGAATATATTGCATGTCCTCATGCAACCCATGTGTTAACCAAGCAATAAAAAATATGTTCCTCTCAGCTCATGAAATGGATAGAACAAATGAATTCTTCCTTAATTAATAAATATTCACTTTTAGTAATCTTGATGAAGGCATAACAATTTTACATTGACATTCAACTATATGTATGAAGTTGCAGCAAAATATGACATAGATAACAACAAATTTTATTAACCATTTTCCCAAAAACTACAACCCAGATTTTGTTGAAATGTTGCAAGTAGATTTGTAATATATGAAGGCTTCTATGATCCAAAAATCAGATCGTTTTGATGCATGGATCATGGGATATAGACAAAATGGTTGTAGGTGAGAGTGCATGATTTCCAAAAAGAATTATGAACCAATTTATCTTGAAATTAGCTAGGTATGTGTATTTTAATAGTATGTTTGTGTTTCCTAGAGATCACAAGAATGGAGTTCATAGTGTTAAAAAATATGTGGAAATAAATTTCTGCACTATGTGAAAATGAAAGTGTATTCCTTAAATAAGGAAGAAAGTAGAAAACATCCATCATGCATAGCAATTCCTCCCCCTCGCTAAAAAAATTAGCATGTCCTCATGCGATGCTAGAAAACAAATAGAGGTGGTTGCTACCAGCTGTTGAATTCTATGCTTGGTGTAAAACAACATGGAATAAGGGAGGTGTTGAGAGTGAATAAGAATAGCAATGGGTGATAAATAATATGAATGGTGTGATGATAAGAAAGAAAGGAATGAAAGGAACACTCCCCCACACTCGAAAATGACATGCTGCTGAAAAAGGGAAAGTGGTAAAGATGTGGAATGAAGGATGACAAATAATGCTCAAAATGGATTTTCATTAGATTCTCCTAAATTTATAATAAATTAGAAAACTATGCAATTTTACCTCAAGTTTTACCTCCAAAAGTGTGGAATGACATATATGTATTGACAGTTGTTGAAGCTGATGCAGACAGAGTTGGTGCTAAAAGTGATGCAAAAGGTGGAATCCAGGGAAGCACATCATGTCTGAAGAATTGTTCACGTTTGCGAGCCTCTACTGTAAAGTGCAATAGTGTGGTCATGCTACGAATAGAATTTTGCTCATACTTGTTGTTCTCCTGTAAACAAAGCACTATTTTGCATACAATGTGCTGGAATCCATAGTGTTAGCGTGGAATAGCAACAGATAAGATGCATGCAAAATTGCAATGAGAAAAACTTATGTATACATGCAATACTAATATGTTGTCAAATCAACAAGGTATGGCAAAGTGCAGTAATCATATCGCATGCAATCCCATAACGCATACATTCCCCCCTCCAATTGGAAAATGGGTTCCATAACCATAAAGCATATGAAAGGGGTGGTGCTGACGGCAAGGCAATGGAATGAACAATATATCAGTAAGGGAAGCAGAGTACACTTATCAATGATAGGACGGTGAAAATTATGGTTATATTGAGAGCAAAGTGTGTAAAGATAGTTATGAATAAGAGATAGGACGTTTTGGATTGATGATATGTTATGAAAAGAGAGAAAGGATAGCAATATGCTAAAAAGATGCTTTACTGACGGTATTCTAGCTGAAAACGATGTGATTGATCATAAAACAATTTCTCATGCATAAAGGTTCAAACAGGGAAAAAGTTAAGGAAATAACTTCTCTGATAAAAAGAAAATAAGAAAAGGGTATTATAATAATAATTGACGAAGAGATATAACTTCAATACCATAAGCAGAGCCGCTGCTGCCAGCAGGCGTCCATAGCCTCGGTAGGGTTGCATTTTAACCCATAGGAACCAGGATCCTCAATTTATCAATGGAGAGTTTTAGTGTTGTTCTACAGAAGAGATCAGTGTGCTGGCGTGGTAACCAGATAGCCACACTGCCATTTACTAGGAGGTAGCAAAAGTGATCAGGCCGGCTCGTGATGAGACCTCCTGTTCCAAGGATAATTTGGCTATCCAATGGATCATAACCCTAGTGTGGAGGCCATAATGGGAATGTCACTTTGTTACAGCCTTATGAACACGGTAGGCTGGCTCATAATGAGACCCCCTATCCTCCATCTGTGAACAAAATTTTGTTGTTATTACACATTTTTAAGATAAAAAGAGTGAGGCTCAGTACTCCTTAAGAGCAGGGATGGCGGAAGAAGTTGAACATGTCAATATATAAAAAAATACCCATAATCTCATTTATTACAGACAGAGAAGATTATAACCAGGAATGGTGGAACCAGCGTGATATTAAGATGATTAATCAGTATCATGTACAATAGAAAACAATGCAGTAAAGTAATATATAAATAATTGTGTCCCTTTTGAAAAAAATCTATCATTAAGGAGCTGTCCTATTAAATATCATAACGTAAATGATATTAACTCGCTTCAATAGAATCCATAATTCTTGTCCTGATAAAAGTAGTGTACTTCATGCCATAAAAGGGAATCGGTAAAATGTGGTTGAGATGAATTAGGAATAATAGCACAAGAGGAAGAAAAGGGTTTCTCTCAAAAATACTCCCGAAGTGTTGCTTTTTTGAATGAACAACAAAAACAGTCGAAAAAAATGTTATGCCTTGTAGGGAACAACAAAGGAAATGCACACCAAAAAGCAAAAATACACACAAAAAAAATGTGAAAATGCATATGCTGCTCCATTTCGAAAAGGAACAGCAAAACGTGAAAGTGCAAAAGTGCTGTTCCATTTTGAAAAGGAACAGCAAAATGTGAAAGTGAAAAAGTGTTGTTCCATTTCGAAAAGGAACAGCAAAATGTAAAATTGCAAAAGTGCTGTTCCATTTCGAAAAGGAAAAACAAAATGTAAAAGTGCAAAAGTGTTGTTCCATTTCGAAAAGGAACAACAACTGTTCCATTTCGAAAAGGAACAGCAAAACGTGAAAGTGAAAAAGTGTTGTTCCAGTTCGAAAAGGAACAGCAAAAAGTGAAAATGAAAAAGTGATGTTCCATTTCGAAAAGGAACAGCAAAAACTGAAAATGAAAAAGTGTTGTTCCATTTCGAAAAGGAACAGCAGTTGTTCCATTTCGAAAAGGAACAGCAAAACGTGAAAGTGAAAAAGTGTTGTTCCAGTTCGAAAAGGAACAGCAAAAAGTGAAAATGAAAAAGTGATGTTCCATTTCGAAAAGGAACAACAAAAAGTGAAAATGAAAAAGTGCTGTTCCATTTCAAAAAGGAACAGCAAAAAGTGAAAATGAAAAAGTGTTGTTCCATTTCGAAAAGGAACAGCAGCTGTTCCATTTCGAAAAGGAACAGCAAAACGTGAAAGTGAAAAATTGTTGTTTCAGTTCGAAAAGGAACAGCAAAAATGTGGAGCGATAAAAAGGTGTCTTTTAAACTCCTAATTACCTCACATTAATTATCAACCCAGGGACGACTTTTTATTTCAAGAGTGTACTCAGTCTGAGGCGGCTATTTACCCAAGAGTAATGTTTTGTAGTATAGTGCTTAAAATGCAAAAGTAAATGAAAGCTGGAAACAAAATCTAATTTGAACAACAAGAAACTAAATCATTCATTTAAATAACCACCAATCGAGGATACAGTAGCAATAACTCATTCCTCTAGAAATTGATGAAGAAAAAAAGGAATTAGAGTATGGATCATGGATCTGGGAGCATAATAGCCTCTGCTGTGTCTCACGACAACCTTGATCCTCCTCCCACACTAAAACAGTAAATGGAAGGGCAGAAAGTAAAATGAAATAGCTAAAGGAAATAGAACAGCCATAGAAATGAAATAACAATTCAGAAATGGAATAGCAACTGAATATGAATGTACAACAATCCAAATCAAGCATGCAACACACTTATCATTGAAAGGGACGGTAATCTGAGCTTCGGTACAATATGCATGAATCACAGTTATAGAGTAACAGCAATTGTAACGGAACAACGATCCTGAATAAACGGCAGTCACAAATTAATAATACATCACACTGTTGTACGGATTTAGGAACATACAGCGTGGTTTAATCTGTAATCGAATGTCAATCTGTAAGGAACAACAATTTTATATCAATTATCAAAAGGAATAGAAATGTGATACAAGGTTAAAATGATAACATAGCATTCCTGTTGAAAATAACAATAGTATCCAATCAAATATATATAAAAGCGTTGATATGTAAAACAGTAAAGTGCATCAGATTACTGAATAGAGTGAAAGAAAGAAATCAAACCACACATGAAGCATAAAGATATAA
>APFE030495279.1:332779-345394 GCA_000404065.3 Pinus taeda | reverse complement strand
AATTTCTGGCAATATTGTTTGAATTAGGATCTTTTGCAACTTTTGAATAAGTGGCCATACTTCTTCATCCTTCTTCCATTCATCCCTTGCTTCGTTTATCCAATCTGGTCAGATAATAGAAATAGCACAAAACGATGCTTCCACATCCTCATCCTTGAAGAGTCTTCCCATTCGGTAATGTCACCATTTTTTAAGTGCATGTAGTATTGCCAACATTTCCTTCTCATAAATAGCTTGCTTGAGATATAGCAGTAAAAATAACCAATCACCTACATCAAAACATTTTTCACTACAATGTTGATCTACCTGTTGTTTCGTTTGATTTTGCACCGAAGTGGCGTTATCCTTTACAAGTTGGAGAACTTGTTGTTGTTGCACGATGTGATCTTTCACTGCTTGAACCTTTTTCTTCTTGATATGTCCTTCTATCTCTAGAGTTTGAGGAGTGGTAATTTTTTCCAATCCTTTACAAGATATGGTCAGATTCATTTCTTGATGCTCGATGTGATCTTTCACTTCTTGAACATTTTTCTTCTTGATATGTCCTTCTATATTGATAGTTTGAGGAGTGGTAATTTCGACCAATGAATTACAAGATATGGTTGGATTCATTTCTTCTTTCTTGATGTGATCCTTCACTTCTTGTACCCTTTTCTTCTTGATATGTCCTTCTATCTTGAGAGTTTGAGGAGTGGTAATGCTTGCCAATGCTTTACAAGATATGGTCTGATTCATTTCTTCTTTCTCTGGGGTGGGATTCTGGCGTATATCCTCTTCTTTTGATGTGTCTTGATCCTTTTCTTCTTCCTCTTCATACTCTATGTAAAATAATTTCTTCTCAACACACTTATGACCTTTAGTGCATTTGCTATCACAATTGTAACAAAGCCCTTTTTCTCTTTTTTCTTCCAATTGTTGCGGTGTAACCCTTGTAGGTTGTGGAAGGCTAGGAGAAACAACACTTCCATATTCATAGCTGTGAGGAGTAGAATTCATTGTTGCCATAATTTTACTTTCTAGTATGTCACAAAGCCCTTTTACTCTTTCCAATTGTTGTGGTATTACTCTAAAGAAGGTGTTGCTCTTTGTATCCTCATAATGTGTTATCATTTCCTCTGTGAGAATTGACCATGTAACAAGTCGTTTACGAGAACAAAGCCATTTATGCCATAAAAATTGATCTGGTTCTAAATATTAAGATGAAATACATACCTTCTGTAATAGTGGTACACCATGTAGATCAAAATATTGCTCCATCTGACGTATCCAATTTACCGGATCCTTGCCATCAAACTTCCTCATCTTGTTTTTTCTTGATTTTAGGAGCTTGATCTTGAAATGATTGTAACTCTGTACTTTCAGATCTTTAAGTTCTGAAACTATGAATTGTAGTATTCCTCTGTGTACTCTTTCCAATGCCACCGTTCTGACCCTAATTGGATTCTCCAATGAAGCGTTATGCCAAATCGCCCACAATGACCTGATTATAGATTAATTCAGTAGAGCGAACTTGTACATCGTGCCACGTGTCCCTGTTTTAACATTTGGCTATGAAAATATATATATAAGAAACTACAGTCTGTCCTCTTTCTGTACCTTTTTACAAAACTTCCATCTGATGCTCAGACAGAAAGTTAGGATGATTTTCCCCAGGTCACTTGTTTTGAATGTAATCCACGATTTTGCAAAAGGACCAACTTCCTCAGATCATATCTCCGAAACTATAGTGCAAAAAGCTCTTAAATTGGGACCCGAGATTCAACGCGATGTCTTCTCAAATGGGTTTTTTTTTTTTTACTTTTGAAACGTCACAGAAAAAAGTTATAGCGAAAATGCCACGATGACCTGTTTGGAGCAGCGAAACCCTAGAATCCAAAGCTCTGACACCAAATGTTATGAAACCAGCTCAAGAAAAGATAGAAAAGATAGATCAACGCCTTATAATTCAGCCTCTTCGAGGGGGAAACCTCCTTTACATTACATAATGAATAATTCTTGGATGATTCAAATGAAAATACCTCCTCTCTATATATAAGAGTCTAAGGGGCCATAACATAATCAGAGCCTACATAACAATAATAATGCAAGGCACAATAATAATAATAGTGGGCTTCTATGGGGCACAATAGTAACAATATGGGCACTACATGGGTACATCAATATAATAAGTGGGTTGTACTAATAACAATAAGGGGTTACTCTAGTAGTATAGGGGCCTAACAAACACCTTCATGCAGCACAAAACCCCTCAGCAACAACTTAACAATGTTTATCATTTTGCTCTTATTAAGATTTTGGTGGTTCATCAGTTGGGATTACAGGACATTACCTGGGATGATTTCATCTCCCGTGACATCTTCTACACTTCACAGGTATTATCAGAGGTTGAACATGAGATAGGTGGTCCTTCTCATCAGTATGAGCGCCATGAGGCCGCTACTATGCCAGTATTCATCACCTATCAGACAGGTAGTAGACATTTGTTCACAGCAGCAAAGCGAGTGTTATCTCCACCCGGGGTGGAAGGGGCCTCGCTTTCGAGATCGAAAACACAGGTACAGGATAGGGGCAAGAGGCCCATGCATGACGAGGGGCCATCAGGTGAACGAGAGGTCGACTTCATCCTCATTCATAATGATGATACAGATGTGGAGAGTGCCAAACTTAGAAGGACCATCCAGGAGCAGCAAACAGAGATCCAAGCCTTGTCTCTCAATTTGGAGAGGGCTAAGTGGATTATTAGGTACTTGGAGCAAAGGAATAAAAAACTCGAAGACCAGTAGGAGATCATGTAGTTGCAAAACATCTACGAGAATCGCCAATCTTCCCAACATAGGAGGATTGAGCTCACTCCATTAGAGCAAGAGATTAACAATGATCGAGAGTCTTAGCTTGAGCGGATCAACATCCACCTTGAGAGACTGCTAGAGAAGGCCGACAAGGACAAAACCATATTGAGGTGGATGGTTTGTCACTACAGGGCATGGAACATGAGTTCAAAGGCTAGAATAAGGAATTTGAAGGCGAAATTGAGGAGAGCGACAAAAAGACAAAAGAGGAAAAAAGAGCAATATTGGCTTCGAATCTTGGCTAAAGCCTCTGTGGCCTAGCATAGCACTTCATAGAGAATATCCAGCCCAAATTTCAAAAACTTTGGGGTAAGTTTGGTCACTTGACAAATTTTTGTGCACAAAACAGGGTTTTTCTCCCTGTGTGTCGCGCCATTGGCGCGATGCTTATGATATGGAGCTCAAAATCATGAAAGGTTTGGATTTTTGGACTCAGCATTAAAAATCATGACTTCTAGTGCATGACCAAGAAGTTTGGGAAAGTTTTGAGTCCCCAGGAGGTCAAAAACACTCAAAAAATGACCTCTCTGCCCCTATTTTGACACACAGGAAGCCGTCTTGGGAGATTGAAGCTTTTGAGTGGCAAATGAGCACCAAATTCAGAAATTCCACTTGGGTTGAAAATTAGATAGGTAGGGATTTCTAACAAGCACACTTGGGCACAATTTGGACTTCAGCAGGTACCTCAAAATCACCTCCAAAGTGGCGCGATGCATATAGTTTTGGGCGCGGCGCATAGGGAACCAAAGGCCAAAATCACTTCCACTCCGCGACATTTCGATTCACGACTTTCTCCAAGTGGGCCTGCTCATTTACACTACATTTGTCTCGGCACCTAAGGAAAAATTTAAAAATTATTTTCACTAAAGGTTGGTTTCTATCCAAGTGCAAAGGAAGGCGAGCAGTCACCCAAACAGTTTGTCATTTTTGTAACACTTCACCTATCACTAATGGTTGGCTTTCCATTTCCAGTTTGTAATGATTTGAAAAAATCCCCAACTTTGGGTCATTCCATTTCCTAATGGCAAAGTCTATTTATTGTATGTGAAACCATTTGCAAAGGGTTGGTTATAATTTCTGGGAGACTATGGGAGAGAAACTTAGTTACTCATTGTATATTTTGACAGAGAATTAATGAAAGGCAGCAGCTCTGGTTCATGAGATTCATGTGGTGTGAGTGTAGCAAATGTATTCTCTTTCTATTTCATATGTATTTCGTTATGTTTCACAATTCATTCATATTCATTTCCAGTGAAATTTTCTAAGTAAGATAAGGTAGAATTCATGTTTATTGCTCTGCCTGTGGGAAAGTTTCACGTTCTGTGTTCTTCTGTTGAAAAGGATTCATGTATTTATTCCCTTTTCACCCTCCTAAACAATCTTTCTGTTTCGAATTATTTCAAATTTAATTGCTAGACTTTCCGCCTGTCTTTCCTCACAAAGTAATCTGTGCCTTTGTGTTAAATTCTCTGCTTATGCTGTTCGGTGGTCCCATACATCCTAGAAACTCAGTCATTTATCAAAAATTGCCTCTTGTATCCATATTTATTTACCTAGCCTAAAATCAATATTTCATTTTGAGTCATCTCAGACTTTATTATGTATTTTTACTGAGTATGACCCAGAGACAGCCCTCCCCTATTATGGTAGGGCTAGCTACCTGACTGAGCGTGGTTTTTGGTTACCGTAAATTTTGCCTTCTTTCAGCCTAAGGTAGATTTAGGCTCTAACATAATGGTGACTCCGCCGGGGACAAAATTACACCCCTTACTTCTTGATAATTCTAAGCTTCTGGATGATAAGTTTAGGATGTGATAGGCTGAGTGAGTTGATCGTGTCCTTTTGATTTTTCTTAATAGCACGCTGGCTTCTAGAAGATATACCAGAGCTAATCTAGATCTAGATCCCCCACACATCTATGAAAATCCCAATTTGATTCCAAGACTTCATTGTCAAGAGAGCTCTATATATCTCGTGTTCAAATCCCATTCATGTCCTGACATTTTTTAGTATCTTGAAGAGCTAGATTTTGATGAGTAGTTTGAAATATCATTGTTCGAGACCAAATCCAAAAGGGCGGTTGACTCTACTATCCCCAATCCATAGTTTCTTGTAGACTTGGAAATGGAAAGGGCTAACTGGTCAATTGATAATTACATTATAGCACAGCTTCAGATTCCAATTGTTAACCCCCTACAAACTGCACACACTCCTCCAACACCTCCAAGGCCAAACCTACCAAGAGTGATGGCTGCTCGTTTTGCACCTCTTGTCCTACCTCAAGTTTTACATGACATGCCCACATATTATCAAAGAAAAATCCCATTGTTTGATGGCTCTCCTAACAACATTTTACTGCTCAGCAACATGTGGATAGGATGGCAGATTTATGTGACCTTCACGAGATCAATGCAGAGAATGTGGCAATGAGACTCTTTGTACAGAAATTTGCAGGTGAAGTGAGGAAATGGTTCAGAGGTTTGCCAGCTGCACATATCGCTACCTTGGCCGACCTACAAAGACAATTTTTAGGCCACTGGGAAGTGAAAAAGAATCCTCTCCAAATTCTGGTTGAATATGAGAAAATCAAATGAAATGTTGGTGAGTCGGTCCAAGACTATTGCATTAGATTCAATTCTGTTTATAATGAAATTCCCGATCATCTAAGGCCACCTATGGGGCTACCCATGGTGAAGTTTCCGGATGGTTTTGATGCTGACATGGCTTATCAATTAAGAGAGAGAGAACCAGCCACAATGAAAGACATGCAGAAGATCGCGGTCAGCGTTGAAGCAAATTTGCTGACCAAGAGGACTAGAGCAAAGGCAGAGAAGAAGGTCATCGTAAAAGAATAATCTTCCTCGGTAGATCAATTAGTCCAGAAGGTAGAGCAGATGCTTGAAAGAGTGAAACTTGACAAACTTGAGCCACAAGTTAGAAATCCTAACTTTCGTGGCCAGCAACAGCCACAATATAGAATAAGGTAGAGAGATCAGCGAGCCCAAGAGCAGACAGCACAGCAGCCAGTACAACCACCTTTGCAGCAAAATTTTGTGCATGGACCAGAGTCAGACAAGGATGAGAATATAATAGGTGAAGAAAACCACTTCTTTACTCCTGATGATTTGCCTATTTATATTACCGAGGATGAGGAGTATGTAGAGAGTTCGGCTGTACACAAAGATGCAGATTTCATTCTAGCCAATGACACCGTTTTGGAGGAAGAACCAGATGAGGACCAAAGAGGCTATATGAATGCTCTGTCTGCCCAGCAGCAATGGTATTCACTTAGAAATAGAGACGTGCCGGCTAAACCAAATCAAAAGAGGAAGGATGTTGAGGCATCAAAGAATGATTCATGAGCTACAGAAAGGAAAGGAAAGGAGGTGGTTGATCCGGATAGCAGCAAATCACCATCAGCAGAAAAATCAAATCAGCCAATTACATCGAAAGAAAAGGAAAGGAAAGAAATCCCAATCAAATAGGTAGAAAATATTCCCACTTTTAATTTAGAGAATGAAATTTCTAAATTGAAGGTATCCATTCCCTTAACTGAAATAATGAGGAACAACAGTTATAGGAGTAAAGTGTCTAAAATTTTGAATTTTGACCCAATGTCTAACATGGTGAATGTCGAAGATGATCAACCCGAAATGACTTTTGGGCTAGCATCGAATGGTGAGTCTCCTGATAATGATGTGCCACCTTTTTATATCAGTTTAAGATTGCATGATTTTTTGTTACATAACGCTGTGTTCGATTCCAGAGCTTCTCACAATCTCATGCCCAAGGCTATCATGGATAAGTTGGGCCTAGGCATTACCCGGCAATACCATGATCTCTATTTGTTTGATTCTAGCAAGGTAAGATGTATCAGGCTCATCAAAGACTTGGTTGTGAGTCTGGATCAAATCCCAATGAAGAATGTTTTGATGGATACTGTTGTAGCAGATATTCCTCCCAGGTTTGGCATGCTTCTTTCCATGTCTTGGGTAGCGAAATTGAAAGGGACACTACAACTAGATTTCTCCTATGCAACGATTCCAGTGTTTGGCCAAATTAGGAAACTGTATTGGGAACAAAAAATGAAATACATGATTACAAGCAAGGAGAAACCAATAAATCATCCGATTAATTATGTACATACATATTTAGAGTCTTTCATTTTGTATTCTGATAGTTTCAATGATATTGATAGTTAGTTAGTAGAAGAAGATGATATTCTAGAAATAACAGAAAATTTCAAAGGAGTTTTAAAGAAAGAAGGACAAGAACATCATAACATCGTTGAGCGATCAGCTGAAAGTAATGGACAGCAAGCAGACAAAGCACAACAAACAGATTTTCAACACTTGCAAGAGGAGGAAGAAGGTTTGTGGACCATGGATTTCGATGGAGCAGTGGGAAATGATGGCGTTGGAATTGGGATTTGGGTATGCATTCCTTTCTTCACCCCGAACAAAGTGCCTAGTAATGTGTGGGTATGCTCTTACAAATTAGCTTTTGATTGTTCAAACAATGAAGCTGAGTATGAAGCTCTGACTACTGGCCTAAAAATTCTAAGAAAGTTGAATGCTAAGAGGATTGCAGTATATGGTGACTCCAAATTGGTGATTAAGTAGGTCAAAGGTGAATATCAAGCAAAGAATCCTTGGATGCGGGCTTACTAAAATGCAGTTCTAGACATCCTAAAATGATTTTCATAATATACCTTGAAATGTGTGTCTCGTATGCAAAATATCATTGTTGATGCTCTTACTAAGGCAACAAGTAGTTTGAAGATCCCAATGAACTCCAGTAATAAATTCGAAATCCATGTCAAGCATCGTTCGACTGTCCCGGACAATTAGAGATATTGGCAAGTTTTCCAAGATGATGAGGAGATTGATGATTTTCTGCAAAACAAAGGTAAGTTCAAAGAAACCTTAATTGATGTAGAAAATGATGATGGTAAAGATAATGGTACAGATGAGGTGCAGATCAATCAAATGGACATGTTGCAACTAAGGAATAACATTATTCCTAAAGGCTTGATACCTTTAGAAGAACTCTTTGATCAAGATGATTTAGCCCGCAAACCAACATTGCAACCAACAGAGAAGGGTGTGGAAGAGGTCAATATTGGAACAACTGCTAATCCTAAAATGGTAAAACTGTCTAAAGCATTGCCACAAAGGATAAAAGACAAATATATAGATTTTGTTGTCTTGATTTTCCGATGTGTTTGCTTGGGACTATTCTGACTTAAAGACATATGATACCAATATAATTCAGCACAATATACCCATTAAGCCCAATCAGAAACCTTTCAGACAAAAGTTGAGAAGGCTAAATCCAAAGATGCTACCATCAATTGAAAAGGAGATAAACAGGTTGTACAAATCAGGAATCATTGTTCCCATTAGATTTTTGGATTGGATATCTAATTTGGTGCCCGTACGAAAGAAGACAGGTGATATTCGCTTGTGCATTGATTTTAGAAATCTCAATAAAGTTTCGTTGAAAGATAACTATCCACTGCCCAAAATGGACCATATACTTCAACGAGTAGTGGGAGCATCTCGTATGTCACTACTTGATGGTTATTCTGGATATAACCAAGTTTCTGTCCATGAAGATGACCGAGACAAGAAAACGTTCACCACTCCGTGGGGAACTTTTCATTACGCTAAAATTCCTTTCGGTTTGAAGAACGCGGGTGCCACATTTCAGCGTGCAATGGAATTGGCTTTTGCAAATGAGAAGGATATCTTTTTGGTTGTGTACCTGGATGATCTGACGATGTTTTCCAAATCTAATGAAGAACACATGTACCATTTAAAAACTGTCTTTCAAAAGTGCAGAAAATATGGCCTGTCACTGAATCCTAAAAAGAGCTTGTTCGCCATAGAGGAAGGCAAACTACTCGGGCACATTATCTCAAAAGATGGCATTCGTATTGACCCAGGATGTGTACAAGTGATTCAGCAAATCGATTTTCCCCAGAATAAGAAAGAGATTCAATCTTTCAATGGTAAAATGAATTTTCTACGTCGCTTTGTACCTAATCTTGCTGAACACCTAAGAGAGACTACAAACATGCTTAAGAAGGACAACCAAGTGAAATCGATAGAGCAGGCTGTAAAATCTTTCAATTTAGTCAAATTGGCTCTTTCTTCAGCTCCAGTTCTAGTGAGCTCGGACTACACTCAAGATTTTATATTGTTTTCATTTGCTTCGGAGCATACTATGGCAGTGGTGTTATTGCAGAAAAGAGATGATCGTGAAAGACCCATTTCTTTCTTCAGCAGAGCTATAAGAGACACAGCTTTAAAATACAACATCATTGAGAAGCAAGCCCTTGCACTTGTGAAAGCATTGAAATATTTTCGGGTATATATTCTGCATTCTCGTATTTTGGCTTATGTTCCTAACACTGCTGTCAAAGATGTTTTAGTGCAGACAGATCCGGAAGGAAGGCAAGGCAAGTGGATTGCAGCTTTGTTGGAATATGATGTTGAAATAAAGCCCACAAAGCTTGTTAAAGGATAGGGATTGGCAAAGTTAATGGCCGAATCAAACTTGCATGCCTTAGACATAAATCTTATCACTGCTATGTCCGATGAGAATGAGGAAGGTTCGTCAATTCAGGTATCTGAAATGTTTGCTCTTTCTCCATGGTATTCAGATATCATATATGTGCTTAAAAAGTTGTCACCACCACCCGAAATAACTAGAAACAAAGCTAGAACTCTCAAATTGAAGGCTGCCAAGTTTTGCATTCTAAATTCTGCACTTTATTGGAAAGATCCCAGTGGCGTTCTGTTAAATTGTTTGGTGGAAAAAGAAGCAAAGAAGGTCATGGAGGATTTCCACGAGGGAGACTGTGGTGGTCACCTTTTTTGGAAATAAACCACAAATAAAATCCTGAGAGTAGGATACTATTGGCCGACATTGTTTGTTGATGTATATAAGGTGGTCAGGAGCTGTCATAAGTGTCAGATTTTCGAAGGAAGGAAGATGTTACAGCCTTTTCCACTTAAGCCCATTGAGATGAGTGATCCTTTTCAAAAATGGGGGTTGGATTTCATTGGTGAAAACCATCTCGCTTCTTTCGGTCAGCATAGATGGATCCTCACAGTGACAGATTATTTCACGAAATGGATTGAAGCAATTCCCACCAGACAAGCTACAAATGCAGTAATTATTTCATTCCTTGAAAATAACATCTTGTCTCGCTTTGGTTGTCCGAATAAGTTAATCACTGATAACGCAACAACTTTCAAATAAAAAAGGATGGTAGAGTTTGTCATAAATATCAAATCATTTTGGGTCACTCAACTGCCTATCATTCGCAAGGCAATGGATTGGTGGAGTCTTCTAATAAATCATTGGTCAACATCATTAAGAAGCTACTAGAAATAAACAAGAAGATTTGGAATAAGAGGTTGGTCAATGCACTTTGGGTAGATCGGGTCAGTCAAAAGAAATCCATTGGTACGTCCCCTTTTGAGCTTGTTTATGGAGTTGATACAGTGTTTCCTACCTCTCTTGCAACCCCAATAGTCAAACTTCTTCAGGAGGCTGGCAGTGAAGAAGATCCTATGCAGAAAAGGTTGAATCAAATGGTCCACTTGCAGCAGACCAGAGAAGAAGTCTTCCAGAACATGTCCAAGTTGCAGGAGAAGATTAAAAAAATTTATGACAGAAAATCAAAGGTGGACAAATTTCAGTTGGATGATGTGGTGCTAAGGTGGGATGCAAGGAATGAGGAAAAAGGTAAGAATGGTAAGTTCGAGAATCTCTAGAAAGGTCCCTTCACGATTGCAGCATATCGGGGTCAGAATTCCTTTCTTCTGAAGGAAATGAATGGGGAATATTGTCCAGGAGGGCCAATCAATGGTTTTTTTCTCAAGCGGTACCATTTCTGAATTTTTGACGCTGCTTCCACTGTCACTGTAAATACCATTTTATTTCAATTTGGTTAGAGTTTGTCAAGTTAGTCTTCAAGTCATTTCAATATCAAATTTGAGTCAATGTTTTGGTCATTTTAGTTTCATAAATGAGTCAGAGTCTTGTGTTGTTTGTCGAAATAATGACTCCATAGCCCAATGGATGAAGGCATTGTCTAGCTCTTCCAGAGATCTGTTGTTCTTGGCACCTCCAAGGAGCTACCATCCCCCATTGGAGCCAATGTTAGAGTCGGTCTTGTCAGTCCTCCGTCAGAGATCAAAACTCTTTATGCATTTAATTTTTAGGAGTCCCGCTCCATTCACCCAGCTGCATTCTACTAGGGGCATGCCATAATCTGACAGAAAAGGTCATGCTAGTCATTTCCCCTCATGTCTGGCTCCTGCTGGCTTAGGTCTTTTGTCAATGATCACCAAAGTTCATGACAGTCAAGGTCTGGTCCTTTAATGGACAAAGGTCATTTTCGATCATTAGGTCTAGGGATTAATCAATTTGGTCTTTAAACATATCCAATAAATCCATGCAGGCCAGAGTCAGGCCCTTACAAAGTTATGATTCAGAGATTTTCATCGTCATGTTGATACTTCGACTGTTCTTCAAAACTCTGTTTTGAAGAAAAGTCAAACAGTGTCATTTGTGATAAAATTTGCAAAAAAAGTCAGCAGTTGATTTCTTCAGGTGCAGTCATGGTTTTCGTGGCCAAATGTCCCGTCATGCAAGCCCTGCAAAGAGTGCCGAAAATTTCATCATTTGAGCTAAAATTTCAAAGGGAAAAGTGAAATTCAGTATTGCTTTAAGTCAGTGAAAAAGTGTAAAAACACAACATTAGCAAAATGGGTTTTTGAAGAGGAAAAAATTAACCCATGACTTCAAAGCCTTTATATACAAGTTTCCACCAAAATCAAAGTCATTGTGCTAATCAAGGTTATTGAGAAACATAGCAAGGTGTTTGAGAGGCAAAGTGCGTGTTTGGAGTGAAGTTGGAGGTAGTTTCCAGGGCGCGGCACATACACAGAGGGGTGCGGCGCACACAGAGCCACCCCACAGTGCAAATTTTCAACGGGTGTAGCGCACACCCAAAGCGCGGTGCACTGGGTTTGGCACGCGGCGCACACCCACAAAGGGCCAAAATCGTGCCAAATTTCCTCAAATTGACAGGTAGGCTCTATATCACGGCTTTCTCATCAAATTTTATGAATGATATGGTGGTTCTTGGATATGTTTAATTGCCACAAAACTCATAAAACCAACCACTCAAAAAACATCAAAACTATGGTGGCTAGGGTTGCAAAATTGTGGTGTTAGTGCCAAGGTAGCATTTTCACTCCTTATTTTTCCCTTGCTTGCCATTTTTCCCTATCCCCCTTTCTTATTTTTCCTATTATCCCTACCCTAAAACACTACCAAACCCTATTCCCTATCCCCTCCTCTTATTTGTCAACATAACACCCCAAAACCCTACCTTATCAAAACCCCAAAACCCTACCTTATCAAAACCCCAAAACCATACCCTATCAAATACCCAAACCCCCTACATATCCCTAAACAAACTTCTCCCCATAACCCCTATTCCCATCATATTAATCCCTTCCTAATACTCCCTTGTTTCATTGTTCCCCTTGGTGGCAGATATCACAACAACACCTAGTTTTCACACCATCATCAAAGGGCAGCCCAAGTACAGTACACACAGTAGTCATGGCATCAGAGCATTCATCAGAGTACGAGATGGAGACACAAAGTGATTCATCCTCGGAAGAACAAGCTCCCAGGAGACATCACAAGAGTGGCAAACATGTTAGGGATGAGCCAACTA
>APFE030495279.1:308785-318949 GCA_000404065.3 Pinus taeda | reverse complement strand
TAAGCCAAATATCAGAGTTTTTTCATAAATTTTCCAACCCTTTGTACATTGCTCTTTCTCTTATTTATAGAGCTTTTCTATCTGATTGAGATTCCTCCTCAAGCATGAGGGGAACTCGAAATCTACTTCTAATGACACCTAATCAACTTTTAACTGCCTATTAAATGTAACAAACTTCAACTAGACTTTCCAGAGATCTAAATCAAGTAGGATTCTAACACCATGTTATGCTAATAATAGCCTTGGTTACACTGGTTCTCATTCTTTGACATCTGGTTCCTTTTCAGTTTGGATGTGATGGGTGTTCAAGTCTCCATGCTGGTCTTCTATGCCACATCCTCTCCATTGTCTTGAAATATAGGAAACTACCCTTACTCATCAGTCCTTACAATTTTCGAATCCACAGAAGCAGGTCCTTCATCTTTGGTTTTCTAAAATGTGACAAATGGCCACATCCTTGATGTGTTGTCCACCTCCTTTATATTCAAAAGCAAAAACTCCTTTAAGTTGTCTTGACATATTTTGAACCGTGGTAAATGTTCTCACTTTATGACAAAAATTTAAAGTTGGATCCGAATCCATATTTTCTCCACCTGTCTTAACCTGGTTGATTGCTGCAGCTTCAGATGATGCCTTGTATATATTCACCTTTCAAAATTTCCCGCCTATGTTTCAAAACTGGTTGATTGATATTGGATATTTAGCTTCAGCAGTTTCATAGCACGCTACGAAACTGCTGAGCTCTGGTCATCACCTTCAGCAATTTCATAGCGTGCTACGAAACTGCTGAGTTGTTTCAAAAAGTCACAGTTTCAACCCAAAACTTTTCTATTTGAGCACTTTGCTTGTTAAAACATTCTTGCAACTGTCTCAAGACCTTCAAAAATTGAATAGGAATGTTTGGAAAAATTATACCAAGCAAAATTTATCAAAAGTTTGAAATAACTCCTTACTTGAAGTGGGTCCTCTTTATGGAGATCCTTTTTGCTGGTCCAATTGGGTCTTTAAGTCTTCAACTTGTTTTCTCAGTACTTTGATCCCAGACCTGAGGTTTATATTGACTTTTCTGATGAATTGAGCTTCTTTTATTGCAAGAGTAGTCCAGCTACGGAATTGAACATTAAAGTCAACCACTTCAGGGATTTTAAAAGTTTGATCTTCCCATCGAGCCTGCATTTGATTAAAATAAGCCTCCTTAGCTGCAAATTTCCTAGTAGCTTTCTTTAGTCTAGCAATCTCAAAGTTGGTAGCTTCCAATTTCTTTTTCAAATTTCCCACACTACCTTCTTCTTGAGTGGCAATTGTCTTGCCTTTATCCTTACTTGAATGAAGTTGTATCTCCTCCCCTATTTCATATTCTCTTGGCAACACCTCCTGTACCTGTTTGAACTTCCTTGTTATGGGTCTCCTGGGTTTGAAAACAAATTGCTCAGGTTGATCATCAAACTTAAGTTTCTTTGAGCTTTGACCTTCTTAGCCTTCTCTTTTCCTAACTATATCAAATTAGCTTGAACTAGTGGGGACTCCTCAATGTCAATTGCTTGCAATAAATCATTTAAGTCTCCTTTTGAAACAGGACTTTCTTCAATAGCCATTGACTTACCCTTTTCTTTTGCTACCTGGCTTCTCGTTCTTCTTCTTTGAACTCCTTCGCTTGTGCTTGGCTCATGTGCAGTTTCCTTATCCTGAATTTTCTCTTTAAGGGACTGCTGGGGTATATCCTGAATAATCAGTGGCTTGGTGGATTGCTTTATTTGCTTTCTTGCCTTTAACTTTGGAAACCTCTTGGCTCTTGTTTCTGCTTGAGGACCTGTTATTGAAAAAAATTTTGCAGCTAGAGGGCTGAGACCGGTCTGGCTCTTGAATCTAGCCATGAACATGAATGTATCCCAGTCTCTGCCTACCCTTTGAAGTTCATGCAAGACAAGTAACTTAATCAGGCCATGGTGAAACAAAGAAGTTTCACAAGCCTCTTTTCTCAATTGTACCTTGTCACACATTTTACTCAAACTGCAGAATAAATAAAAAGGTAGATCAATAGATGCCTTCCCTGTAAAATGCAATAAAAGTTTGAAATGGTACAAATACACCTTGTTATATCTTGCTTCACAGGTCAGGTATTTCTGAATACAGGTGAGAAAATGTGCGTAGGACTCTTTGACATAGCTCCTAGGAACAGACTTGCTCAAATCCGAGTTAACGAATTCCTTCTTTAAAAACTCTTTTCATGGGTTCATGTCAAATTTGAAATTCTTGAACCAATTTTCTTGCCCTCTAGGAATTTCTGTGACTGTGGATATCATGTCTGGTGAAACCTGCAATTCCATCATACCAACCTTTGAGTTTAATCCCGTAAAATTCAGTGCAAATTCTTTAGTCACTTGTGCATGACCCCCTTGTAGCTTCTTACAGAGATTCCAACATCCAGCTTTTTTAAATGCCTTCTCCACCTCTATGTTCTTCAATGTTATATCCAAACCTTCAGGCTCATTTCTCAGACATTTGCCTGATCTGCATTCTTTCCTTTCTACTGATCCCTCCATGAAATTTCAATGACCTGTAGGCAGGGAATGCTAGCGCTGTTCAAACTGTAAACTCTACCTCTCTTGAATCTCTACCTTGCCTGATTTGCTGCTTCGCTTGATTTGCTGCCTTGCTTGATGACAATGTTTTTTCAATTTGAAATCTTGCAAATTATAGTTTTTTAAAATTGCAATCTTGCAGATTTTTTACTCATGCAAGGCTTACAATCATCATTAAAACTTGTGCATAGGTGGCTTTCCTTGGAATTTGTATTCCGTGTGTATCAATGTATCTAATGGTTCTGATAATGGAGATGGGTGGTGGGACGTGATATGTGGAGTACATGAATTGACAAAGAATGATGCAGCCATAAATTAACTTAACGAAATTGACATTTGGGAAAGATTCGCTGCGGAATGCACAAATTTCTGATTTCGCAGCGCGGTCAGTTTAAATTTTGAATGATGCGCTACGAAATCACGTAATAACATATCACACTGCAAAAACACCTAATAATGTATCGCGCTGTGAAAACACCTAATGGGATTTTGCGTTGCGAAACTACTAAACAGAGTAAATGCACTGCGAAAAAACTTTAGAGAGGTTACATGCGCTACGCAATTACCTAAAAGGCTTTGTGGTAGATAACAAAGTAACACATGACTATGATATCGGTGATGAATGAGGGTGACCGGTGGTAGATAAGAATGCATGCTTGACTCGTGACCTCCTAAGACTCAGAATCTAAGGAAAAAAATGAAATCAACTTACACTAACACTGACCTTTATCATCAAGCTAGTGTGAGAAATTTTGGCATTAGATTTCTTAAGTGATAACACAGGGCAACAATTTGACCCATTGTGTCTATTTATTAGATGCAAAACAACAAATATATCCTTCCAAACATTTGTTCACTATCTCAATTTGCCCATCAGATTAATGATGATACAATGAGTTATGAGCTAATTAAGTACCCAGACAAGAAAATAATTCTATCCAAAAATTTCTAGTCAAAATGGGATCTTTGTCACTTACAATAATCTTTGGATTTCCATGTAGCTTTTGAATTATTTCCATAAATGTAGCAGAAACTGTATTGGCTTTAAAGGGATGAGATAATGCACAAAAGTGTGCATACTTGGTAAGTATATCAACTACCACCATGATGACACTCTTTCCTTTGGACTTGGGTAAACCTATGATAAAATCCATTGAAACTCCTCCCAACGTTGACTTGGAATGGATAAAGGTTGTAATATACTTGTGGTCCTTATTGTTTCAACTTTATTTTGTTGGGAAACCAAACGTTCCACCACAAAATTTTGAATATTAGATTTAAGGCCATCCAAAAAAAAATTCTTCTTAACCCTGTGGTATTGTTTTAAAAATCTCGAGTTCCCTCCTAAAGTAGAGGTGTGCAATTCCATAAAAATCTTTTGTCTAAGTTGGGAATTCTTACAAGGTATAAGCAATCTTTTTACCATAACAAATCCTTTTTCTAGCTAAATGTATCAGATGTACTGGGGTCTTGTTGTAACTTTTGAATGAGTTCCCACACTTCTTTGTCATTCTTCCATTCATCCCTTACTTCTTTTATCCAATCTAGTTGGATAATATAAATGGCACAAAGAAATGCTTCCACATCCTCGCCCTTTCTTGAGAGTGCATCTGCAGCAACATTTTTCTTCCCTTTTTTTTAGATGATTTCAACGTCATAACCCAACATCTTTGTGACCCCTTTTTGCTTCTCTTCTGAAGATAATATTTGTTCTAAAAAGTATTTAAGATTATAATGACCTGTTTTTACCTTGAAGTGTCTTCCCAATAGCTAAGGTCACCATTTCTTAAGTGCATGTAGTATTGCCAACATTTCCTTCTCATAAATAGCTTTATGTGTAAATACTTTCCTTTGATTAGATGACTTTCCAAAGAAATGGGTCTTTCTTCTTGCATTAAAACAACACCAATTCACTTTCCGGAGGCATCACATTCCACAATAAAAGTTTTTGTGAAGTCTGGCGTAGCTAAGACTGGTGCTTGGCACAATGCCTCTTTAAGATTTTCAAAAGCTTTCGTTGCTTCTCGAGTCCAAGAAAATGCATCTTTCTTCAGTAATGTTGTTAGAGGTGCTGCTATTCTCCCATAATTCTTATCAAAATTGCGATAATACCCTATCAACCAGAGAAATCCTTGCAGATGCTTTATGTATGTGGGGGTTTTCCATTCCTTAATGGCTTTAGTTTTTCTAGGGTCTACATTAACACATTCATGAGATAAAATATGACCCAAGTATTCCACCACTTGTACTCCAAAGAAACATTTGGAGGTTTTTTCATATAATTATTTCTCCTGCAATAGTTTAAGCACTCTATCCACATGTTGAACATGATCCTTCCAAGACTTGTTGTAGATTAGTATATCATCAAAAAATACTTACAAAAATTTTCTAAGGAAGGGTTTGAAAATAGAATTCAACAAACCTTGAAATGTAGAAGGTGCATTGGTAAGGCCAAAAGGAATGACCAAAAATTCATAATGACACTCATGAGTTCTAAATGTTGTTTTCAGAATGTCTTTAGTCTTCATTTTGATTTGATGATATCCTAAAGGAAGGTCCAACTTGGTGAAGTAAATTGCTCCATGCAATTCATCCAATAATCCATCAATGACAGGAATGTGAAATTTATCTTTAATAGTGAGCTTGTTGAGCTCCCTATAATCCAAACACATGAGCCATGATCCATCCTTCTTGTGCACCAATACTACTGGAGCAGATAAAAAACTTTGACTAGCTTAAATTATACCAACCTCTAGCATTTATGCAACCATATGTTCAATTTCACTCTTTTGGGCATAGGGATATCTGTAAGGCCTGATGCTTGCAAGAACACTTGTTGGAATCAAATGAATAACATGGTCATGATCACGAATAGGTGGGAGGCCTTTGGGAGTCTCAAATACCTTAGAATGCTTGTCCAATACTTTTTGGAGATCTAGAGAAATAGATGATGTTGACGTGGGAACCTCTAGCGAACATAATTGTGCAATTATGCCATGTTGTTATTTTTTTAGAAGCTTTTTCATGATGCTAAAATTGATTATCTTTCCTGGTTTCCCTGTGATACCCCTTAATTCAACTTCCTTTCCTTCTAAAAAAAATTCAAGAAAAGTTCTTGAAAATTAAAAGCTATCGTACCCAAAGATTGTAGCCATTTGACTCCTAATACAACATTAGCACCACCCATTGGAATGGAAATCATTGTACTATTCAACACATATTCTCCCATGGATAGCTTGATATTATGGCACTTTCCAGAGAAATTTATGGTTCTTCCATTTGTAACCATCACTTGACACTCTGGTTCTAGATATAGGAAGCAATTCAATTCCTTCGTTGTCTTACAATGAATAAAATTATGGGTACTTCCCGAATCAATCAACACTATTACCTTTTTCTTCTTGTTGTGTCCTTCTATCTTGATAGTTTGAGGAGTGGTTGTTTCGTCTAATGCATTACAAGATATCGTCAGATTAATTTCATCTTTCTCTAGGCTTTGTTCCTGGTATGTATCCTCTTCTTTTGATGTTTCTTGTTCCTTTTCTTCTTCCTCTTCACAATCTATGTAAAATAATTTCTTCACAACACACTTCTGACATTTAGTGTATTTGCTATCATGACAGTAACAAAGCCCTTTTTATATTTTTTCTTCCAATTTTTGTGGTGTTAACCTTGTAGATTGTGGAAGGCTAGGGGCAACAACACTTGCATCTTCATAGTTGTGATTGGTAGGCTTCCTTGTTTCCATAATTTTTCTTTCAAATTTTCTTGTCAACCTGAATGCCTTCTACAATGAATCAGGTTCCCAAAATGCGAACCTCATGTTGGATTTTATCCTTTAATGTCCCCATGAACACATCAATCCTATGCTCCTCTAGAATATATTCTACCCTTATATTCAATTTTTGGAAGTACTCAATGTGCTCCACCATTGAACCTTTTTGTTTAAGATTTACCAATTGGCTAAAAAAGGTGTTTCTTTTTGTATCCTCATAATGTGATATCATTTCTTTCGTAAAAATTGCCCAAGTGACAATTTGTTTACAAGAGAAAAGCCATCGATACCATACAAACTGATTCAGTTTCAAATAGAAAGTTTCAATTCGTACCTTTTGTGTGTTTTCCACATTATGGAGATCGAAATATTGCTCCATCTGTAGTATCTATGTTATGGGATCCTTGCGATCAAACTTCCTCATATCGATCTTCAGAATATGGTTGGTCTTCAATCCAATGTTAGAGTCTATGAAATCATGATTAACATTTATTTTGTTCTCATCATGAGTTTCCTTTACTACCTGTTCGCCATTAGTAAGCATTTCTTGTAGCAAATTTCTCAATTCTACCTTCAAATCTTCCATGTTGCGTTTAAGTTTTGCTTCTATACCATCCATCTTAGCTTCTATGCCATCCATCTTAGATTCCATGCCATTCATCCTAGCTTCCATGCAATTCTTTAAACCATCCATCTTAGCTTCCTAGCCTTTCTTTAAACCATCCATCTTAGCTTTTGTTACTTTTTGTGAGAGTGAAATTTGTTGCACTTGGTCTCGTAATTTTGATATATCATGTTGCATTTCTTCCTCTTCTTCATGAGTCAAGCTAGAGATTTTAGATTTATTACTGGATGTTTCCATTTTCGTTTTTTGGGGCATCAATTAATGATAATTATGCTTCACCATGTCCTTTGAATTCCTTCAAACTAATTTTTCAAACCAAACTTATGAAAACTTTTAAAAGGACTACACACCTTTTTTGGCTTTGTAGGAGCTCGATATTAAATCAGTTATATCTCTGTAATTGAGGATCTTCAAGGTCTGAAATTTTGTTCTGTAGTAGCTCTCTCAGTCCTTGTTCAAACCCTACAAGTTTGATCAATATTGGATTCTCCAAGAAATATTTATTTCAAATGTCCCACGATGACCTTACCATTACACATAAAGCTAGATTCTATCTTCTTTCTCTTCCTTTTTTTCTAAATTTCAATCTGATGCTCAGAAAGAAAGTTATGATGATTTCCCCAGGTCATATGTTTGAGATATAATTCAGGAGCCTGCAAAAACCCTAACTTCCTTGGATCATATCTCCAAAAATATAGTGAGAAAAGATCTGAAATTCATACCCAAGATTCATCAAGATTTCAATTCAAATGGGTTTTAATTTTAGCTTCTGAAACATCATAGAAAAAATTATAGAAAAATTCCCTGATGACCAATTTAAAGCAGCGAAACCCTAGAATCCAACCCTCTGATACCAATTGTTACACAACCAACTCACAAAATAGAAGAAAAGATAGAGAAACAACTTCAAAATCAACCTATTCGAGGGGGAAACCTCCTTTACATTACACAAATGAAAAATTCTTGGATGATACAAATGACAAGACGTCCTTTCTATATATAGGAGTCTATGGGGTCACAATATAGTCAAAGAAGACATAACAATAATAATGTAAGGGCACAACAATAACAACAATGGGCTTCTATGGGCACAATAATAACAATATGGGGACAACAATGGGCAGAACAATAACAATAAGGGGATACAATGAAAATAATAATAAGGGAATACACTAGTATTATAGGGGCCTAACATGGCTCAAAAGGCCTTTGATGGACTTAAACATGTGTTGACACATACACTATTGTTGCATCCACCCGATTATCATCGATACTAATTTTTATACTTAGATGCATCTCATGTCACTATTGGCATGGTTTTAGTTCAAAAAGATGAATTGAACGAAGAGCATGTGATATATTACTTAGGCAAAAATATGACCAAAATTGAAGCGAAATATGCACATGTGGAGAAATTTGCCTTACCAGTCATTCAAGTTGTCCAACAATTTCGTCACTACATTCTATTGTGAAAAACTATTGTGATTTCCAATTGCGACCCCATGGTTTACATTATTAACAGAAAATTTTTAGGGGGCAAGTATTCTAATTGGATAGTTATCCTGCAGGAATTCAATTTCGAATTCATAAAATCTAAATCTAGGAAATCGCTAATGTTTAATGAATTATTACGCGACTTTCCCCATATCGAGACAGAAATCATGGCAGAGGATTCTCTTCGAGATGAATCTCTCTTTCTTATCAATAATTTAGACCCCTAGTATGGATATATCATCATTTATCTTCAGACCCAAACATTTCAGCCAGAATTGACTCGAACTGATCATTGTCATATCTGGTACCAGTGCCAACAATACAATATTGTTGGTGATACACTTTATCATCATGGTGTCGATTCCATCTTCAGACGATGTTTAAATCATGAGGAAGTCGAAAAGGTATTGAATGATCACCATTCTAGAGCTTTTGGTGGTCATATGTCAAGGCTTTCCATTGCTAAAAAGATCCTGCACGTGGGGTACTTCAGGCCTTCTATGTTCAAATATTGTATTATTGTAGTTTAGAAATGCCACAATTTCCATATGTATGATCGAAAAATGTGTGCACAACCATCTTCTCTTAACCCAATCATTTTTGTCATTCCTTTCACTAAATGGTGTATCGATTTCCCTACATGTAACCCTCACTTGACCAAGGGCATGTGTACATTATCCCTGTGGTAGATTATTTTATGAAATGGGCTGAGGAAATCCCTGCATATAAGGATGATGGTGAAACAACATCCATTTTCATATTCGATCATGTAATTTCTAGGTTCAGAGTTCCACAAGCCATCATTACGGACCATGGTAGCCATTTTTGAAACTTTAAGATGACCAATCTTACTACGAAGCTAGGCCTACGTCATAACAATTCTACTCCATATTACTTGTAGCCGAATGGCTAAGTAGAATCCATTAACAAGGTTTTAACCACCATGATTAAAAGAATTATCGGGATTCATAAACATATTGGAATCTAATGTTTTTCCATCCTTGTAAGCATATCGTACCACAAAAAAAAATCAATCGGTTTTACTCCTTTCCAGCTTGTTTATGGCGTGCAAGCAGCTCTACCTATTGAATGTGAAATACCATCTTTGAAACTAGCAATTTAATTATTATCATCCACTTCTTCCAAGGAAGAATGTTTCTTGTACTTAGCACGACTCGATGAGACACATCGTGATGCTACATTAGCTAGTGAGGCCCAAAGGAAATGAATTAAGGAACAATATGATCGAAAAATCAAACCTCGTTCATATCAGAATGTAATTTAGTCTTGGTCTATCATCAAGAGCATGATAAGTTAGGCACTGGTAAATTTGAGCCCATGTGGTATGGCCCTTATGTTGTAAAGCATGCATTGGAAAAAGGGGCATATGTACTAGTTGATTATGATGAAATTTGTTGGGTCCCTATAATACTAGTGATTACCCCATTACTATTGTAGTCATACCCCTTATTAATATTGTTGTGCCCCTATTGTCCCCATATTGTTATTACTGTGCCCCATAGAGTCCCTCTATTGTTATTTTTGTGGCTTTATATTGTTACTTCTAGGTCGACTGGGTTATATTGTGACTCCTTAGACTCCTATATATAGAAAGGAGGTTTTGTCATTTGAATCATCCAAGAATTGTTCATTTATGTAATGTAAAGGAGGTTTCCCCCTCGAAGAGG